>JXCR01097080.1:0-25968 GCA_002079205.1 Phalaenopsis hybrid cultivar | reverse complement strand
TCTCTAAGATCAAAAACACAATCCAAAATCTTTCTTTCATCACTTTTTTGTGAATACCCTAGCGTGTAGTTCTAATCCTTCTAGGATATTAACAAATTTTCCTTGAATTTCCCCATTATATTCAAATTCTTACTTCCAGAACCTGCTCATCCTTTCTAACTCTATTGTAGGAACCCTCTGCTAACTCTGGGGTTACTCTTCTGTCTCATCCTCTGGAGGAAATGATCCGATTTTTTTGTTGTGATAGATTGTGTAAAATTTAAATGAGTACAATCAATTAATATTTAAAATCTACGCAAGTATACGTATCGTTATCAAGTAATAATAGACTTTCTATTTAAGCCTCAGATATTGATCCCATGAAGAAAATTTAAATTGGAAATGACAAATTTGCTAGGAAATTCACAGAAAGTCAATTGAAATCACTGTCACTAATTTCAATTGTTGAGATGTAATCAAAATTAAATTTCTAAACTATTATCAAATTAAAAATGTAAAGTTTAAAACTTAAATGCTAATCTATTAACTATGTTTGTGTAACGAAGATTTTTATGTGAAAAAGCATCATTCCCACTACAATGAAGCTATCATAAAATGAGATGAGGTAAATGTTCCTAATATGTATTGTGCCAAATAGAAGCAATTTTAATTCTCTACTCTGATACAGTGCATAGAAAATCATTGGCTAATTGACCGCTACTTTATATATGCTTAAAAATATAAGTATTTAATACTGCTCGTAAAAGATTTAATTCCTCAAAAATTGTACCAAAGCTTAATAACAGTTATAAATTCGATAAAAATGGATGTATAAAATATTCAATAATTGTAAAGTCAACCTTATCAACGCAGTATACATATCACTCAAGTAATATAAAACTCTAATGGAGTCCTAGATATCAATCCCACAGGGAGTAATATTAGAACTACGAACTAAGATATTAGAAAAACATAATACTCAATCGCAACTGTAGAATTCAATTTGCTTATGTGTCACTAATAGAAATTTAAAATAAATATGTAATTTTAATAACTCTTAAATAACTAATTATACTAATGAGGTTTTTTAATGTGATATTCAATACATAAGAAAACATCCTTATCCTTGTCAAGAAATTATAGTGAATGGATAAAGTGAATCAATTCAAATTGTATTGTGCCAAATAGGAGCATTCCTATTCTTTACCGNGTATTGTGCCAAATAGGAGCATTCCTATTCTTTACCGTTTGGTCCAGGCATAAAGAACATTGACTAATCCTACACTTGTTTACTGAATCTGCGGCTAGGCTGGGAGGATACTGGCTCTCACTTTGGAGCTCCCACATTCCCCTTGCCTGAGGGCTAACATCTACACTTCAACACTTAAACGATAGGATCGAATTGGGAATTTTAGTCTGTCACTCTAAAATCTCCAATTTTACACCCGATAATTTTATTTCCCTATTTATTTGCACACAACTTCCAAGGGCTTTGACCTCCCTGAATCTTGGATGTAATCTTCACTTTAGTTGTAAAACTCAACATATTTTAATAAATCAATTGACCAGATTGAAAGTAAATTAAGATCAAAGTGAAAAGATCATCATAATTTATTTAACATTTTCATGGCTCATCAACTTCAGATCACCATTTTACAAATCTCAAGACAAGGAGAAAAACAGAGAAAACTACTCAGATCTCATGGGGAAAACACAACAAAACTCTGAATTCATATATAAAGTTAAAGTCATACNCATTTTTATGGCTTCACCAATTCAAATCATCATTTCACAAATCTTGAGACAAGGAGAAAGACGNCCCAAGAAAACTCCTCGAAGTTCCTCTGAATCTCTTCCTTTCTTTATAGCACACAGAATTCCTCTTCGAAGCTNAAACACAACAAAACTCGGAATTCATATATAAAATCAAATTCATACAAACTACAACAATAAATAAACTTATCTATAATTTCTCCCCAAAAAAACTCCTCGAAGTTCCGCTGAATCTCTTTCTTTCTTTACAACACACAGAATTTCTCTTCGAAGTGGCAAGGAGGAAGAAATCTCTCACTTCCCTCTACTCTTACAATCTCTCAAAGAATTCCTGACAATTTAGACTCTCTACCAAACACTAATGGAACCTCTCCAACCTTCAGGACCTTTCTAACATCCAGGACCTCTCCAATTTTTGACCATAATCTTCTTTTAAAGTTGTGGATGAGCTTTCTCAACAGTTGCCTAAGCACCCCTCCAAAATTCATCCTCATCCAACTCCTAGTTGGACATAACCGNCTTATCTCTAATTTCTCCCCAAGAACACTCCTCGAAGTTCCTCTGAATCTCTTCCTTTCTTTACAACACAGAGAATTTCTCTTCGAAGCGGCAAGGAGGAAGAAATCTTTCACTTTCCCTCCACTCTTACAATCTCTCGAAAAATTCCTCACAATTTAGACTCTCTACACTTTTTCCACACTTCAGCTTTGAGCCTCCCCCTTTTATTTTTGCACAAAGTCTTCTCTTTAAAGATGTGGATGAGTTTTTCCAAGAGTTGCCTAAGCATTCCTCCAAAATTCATCCTCATCCAATGCTTTGTTGGATATAACCACTGAGGTCACCGTCGGTGGTCTCAAGGGCGCCGTCGACAGGCCTTCTAAGTGAATTAATCTGGAGTCTCGGGAAAAGTCTGTCGTCGGCACCATTGGGCTCGCCGTCGGCGCTCTAGTTCAAANAACTTATCTCTAATTTCTCCCCAAGAACACTCCTCGAAGCTCCTCTGAATCTCTTCCTTTCTTTACAGCACAGAGAATTTCTCTTCGAAGCGGCAAGGAGGAAGAAATCTTTCACTTTCCCTCCACTCTTACAATCTCTCGAAAAATTCCTCACAATTTAGACTCTCTACACTTTTTCCACACTTCAGCTTTGAGCCTCCCCCTTTTATTTTTGCCCAAAGTCTTCTCTTTAAAGATGTGGATGAGTTTTTCCAAGAGTTGCCTAAGCACCCCGCCAAAATTCATCCTCATCCAATGCTTTGTTGGATATAACCGCTGAGGTCGCCGTCGGTGGTCTCAAGGGCGCCGTCGGCAGGCCTTTTAAGTGAATTAATTCTGGAGTCTCAGGAAAAGTCTGTCGTCGGCACCGTTGGGCTCGCCGTCGGCGCTCTAGTTCAAATCTTCACATTTTGGTCCTTTTCGCTCCAAATTCGTTCCTTTTTGCATCTTTTTGCTCCAATGACCCTAATTCATCATTCCTGCAATAAAACATCAAAAATACCTTTCTTTAAAGTGCAATATTATAAAAAATAGTGTAAAATAGGTATGAAAATCTCAACATATTTTCCTTTGGTCACTAATCTTAGTGTTTAGTCCTTAAATCCGTGGCTAGGCTAGAAGGATACCGACTCCCACTCCAAAGCTCCCACTTCCCTTCATCTGAAGGCTAGCTCTCGCTTCGGTTTTTAAACAATAAGACTGAATTGAAGATTTTAGTCCGTCACCCTAAAGGTTCTTCAATCCTACAACCAACAAAGAATATTTCCCTATTTATTTGCACTTAATTCCATGAACGATGTTCTCCTCTATGGAATCAAATGTGCTCCTTACTCTGTTGTAGAGCTCATACTCCATTTCCCGGATCATATGTTTCACAACACATTTTAACAATTCAATTGGTCAGATCAAAAGTAAATTAAGTTTGGAGTTGAAAGATCATCACAATTTATTTTACTTTTTAATATTTGCACATTTATCTTATCTCTTCATTTCACCATATCTCAGAGTAGGGAGAAAGATAGAGGGAACTACTCAGACTTCATGAGAAAGAAATAACAAAACACAAATTTCATATATAAAAGAAAGTTCATATAGCACTGATAAATAAATAATACTTATCTGAAAACTCTTTCTCAAAGCAAATCCTTTGTAGCCTTTCCTTAGAAATGCAGGAAGAAGATATCTCTTACTTTTCTCCTTCTCTAACACTCTTACAGAAAGTTTCACACTAAATCTCACCATAAAAACTCTAAACTATGAATGAAAAATAAAAAAAAATTGACTCCAATATGGTAGTGGAATGAAATGATANTACTTTTCTCCTTCTCTAACACTCTTACAGAAAGTTTCACACTAAATGTCACCATAAAAACTCTAAACTATGAATGAAAAATAAAAAAAAAATTGACTCCAATATGGTAGTGGAATGAAATGATATGGTGTGAAAAATGAACGTAGAGGAGAGAAAAACTTAGAGGAGAGAAAAACGTAGAGGAGCACTTTTTTCTGGTAAAATTTGGCCCGAAATAGAGCCCAAGGTCGGTTCTCGAAGAGGTGCCTCCAAACATCTTCAAAAAATCATCCAAATACATCGAACCTTTTAGAAACGGGGTCTGCACCGCCTTTGGCATCGTCGATGCTGAGTAAAAATCTCCAGCCTTAAGTTGTTCTACGCCGTCGGCTCTGACCTCAGCGCTGCCGACGCTGAGCATTTCTTCAAAAAAGTAATTTTGACTCCAAATTTCATTCTTTTAGCTTTCTTTTTGCTTCAAGCTCTAAAAATCAACAACCTACAAGAAAACATCAAAATACCTTCCGTTAAAGTGTAATATCACCAAAAATGAATATAAAATATCGGTCTAAAAATGCATATATTTTCGGTGTATCAGAATCCCCTNAAAATGAACGTAGAGGAGAGAAAAACTTAGAGGAGAGAAAAACGTAGAGGAGCACTTTTTTCTGGTAAAATTCGGCCCCAAATAGAGCCCAAGGTCGGTTCTCCAAGAGGTGCCTCCAAAAATCTTCAAAAAATCATCCAAATACATCGAACCTTCTAGAAACGGGGTCTGCACCGCCTTTGGCATCGTCGATGCCGAGTAAAAATCTCCAGCCTTAAGTTGTTCTACGCCGTCGGCTCTAACCTCAGCGCTGCCGACACTGAGCATTTCTTCAAAAAAGTAATTTTGACTCCAAATTTCATTCTTTTAGCTTTCTTTTTGCTTCAAGCCATAAAAATCAACAACCTACAAAAAAACATCAAAATACCTTCCATTAAAGTGTAATATCACCAAAAATGAAAATAAAGTATCGGTCTAAAAATGCATATATTTTCGGCGTATCAGAATCCCCCAAACTTACATGTTACTTGTCTTCAAGTATCTTCTCTACTACATAAAAAATATGACTTATGTTAAAGAATTTAACTTTTAAATTTCCATATTTTAGTTCTCGAAATATAATATTTTAACTTTAAAAAATTTAAAACAATTCCAGTTAATACTAGAGGTGTAAGANTCTTCTCTACTACATAAAAAATATGACTTATGTTAAAGAATTTAACTTTTAAATTTCCATATTTTAGTTCTCAAAATATAATATTTTAACTTTAAAAAATTTAAAATAATTCCAGTTAATACTAAAGGTGTAAGGATATTCAGTAATTAAGTCTAAGGTTTCTGATCCTCCATTTCTTTCAAGAAAAATTTCAATTTCTCATATTAAAGTCACGTAGAAAATTCATATGAAAAAGAACTTCATAAAACTTTATTAATAATTAAGTTAGTATTCAAATCAAAAGTTTAGAAAATGTATCCAAGTCTTTTTCCTTAAATTGATTCAAGTTAAGCCAATTTTTTCACGTAGGAATCTTTTCAAGCTTCTCCCCATATCTTTTCTTTTTCTTTTTTTTTTTTCTTTTCTTTTTCTGAGGATTACTATATCTCGATAGCCTGTAATGATTTTGAACTTCACTATCCTCTTTTTAAAGTTAAAAATTTTTTACATTTTTTTCACATAACAAATTTATATTAACTTAAAGATTTCATAAAGTTTAATTCTTTTTTTTACATGAATTTATTTAAGATTTTTAACACTTCAAAAATACAAATTTCCNATTTATATTAACTTAAAGATTTCATAAAGTTTAATTCTTTTCTTTTTACATGAATTTATTTAAGATTTTTAACACTTCAAAAATACAAATTTCTAATACTAAAAATAGAAAAACATAGTCTTATTCTTATTTACCAAAGATCTTAGCCCCTAGAATTAAGCTTTATTAATGAATATTTTTAAGTAAATTTACTATATATTTAGAAACATAAATATAGCAAGGTCATGTTAAATTTAAAATTTTGAAAATATAGTTAAGTGAGGACAAATAAAATTAAGTTCTTTTCTAACAATTATATTTCTTCTCCCCCCCAAACTTAAATTTTTAAAAGATTTTTTACATGAAGAACTTTAAAAATGAAGGGTAAAAGAATATATAAAACAAATTCATACCTGTTGGAGATTGTAATTTTTGAACATAAATTTTGAAATGCTTTAGGTGCTAATACGAAAACTACAAGGCTAAAAACATTAAATTGCACATAATGCATATAAAATTTGCTGAGAAAGAGATAATCAAAATACATAACAAAGTGTTGAAAATAACAACAAAATTAAACTAAATTCTAAAAATGAAAATAGTTTTTCACATTACAGTTTAACATAACATAACAAACAAAGTCTCAACAACATCGCAACACAAATAATATAATCACACAGTATAAGTAGGGTGAATAGGGAACTGAACTATATGGTCACCCCTCAAATATCGCACTAAAGCATCATCATAAGCAGCATAATATTTAAATTTCTGGCAAATCAGATCGTTAGTCCGAGCATTTATGGCCTCCATATTCTGCATCCTATGATACATCCTCAAAATATCTCCCTGTTANAATTCTAAAAATGAAAACAGTTTTCCACATTACAGTTTAACATAACATAACAAACAAAGTCTCAACAACATCGCAACACAAATAATACAATCACACAGTATAAGTAGGGTGAATAGGGAACTGAACTATATGGTCACCCCTCAAATATCGCACTAAAGCATCATCATAAGCAGGATCATATTTAAATTTTTGGCAAATCAGATCGTTAGTCCGAGCATTTATGGCCTCCACATTCTGCATCCTATGATCCATCCTCAAAATATCTCCTGTTGAATCATCATCTGGTCCAACAACTCCCTGTTGCTGGGGTCACTTGAAGTAGGCTCACTAGGGGTTCTAGAAGTAGAAGGAATATCTCAGGCCTGTCTTCCAGATCTCTAATTAACATGAGACTCATAAGTTTTGATGTTGGCAGGNTTGAAGTAGGCTCACTAGGGGTTCTAGAAGTAGAAGGAATATCTCAGGCCTGTCTTCCAGATCTCTAATTAATATGGGACTCATAAGTCTTGATGTTGGCAGACCCAATCAATCTTTGAGGCTCAATCCTCTCCTCATCAGATCTAAAATTAACTCCTGCCTGCTCACAAAGTGTATAAATCAGAGCAGGGTGTGCCAATCCACCAGTGGTCTCTTCAGAGCAGTAGATTGAGTGTTCATATAAATGATAGAGCCTACATTTATATCCATCACTTGCCAAATACAGAAGTTCAGGATGGCTCTATCCTTGGTTACTTCGCTATGATGATTCGTTGGAATCATCCTCCCAGAAATAAAATAATGTCAGACCTTAGATATTACGTTTAATATAAAAAGGGGAAAGTTAACNCTCAATCCTCTCCTCATCAGATCTAAAATTAACTCCTGCCTGCTCACAAAGTGTATAAATCAGAGCAGGGTGCGCCAATCCACCAGTGGTCTCTTCAGAGCAGTAGATCGAGTGTTCATATAAATGATAGAGCCTACATTTATATCCATCTCTTGCCGAATACAGAAGTTCAGGATGGCTCTATCCTTGGTTACTTCGCTATGATGATTCGTTGGAATCATCCTCCCAGAAATAAAATAATGTCAGACCTTAGATATTACGTTTAATATAGAAAGGAGAAAGTTAACTTTATCTCCATTCTTTATTTTCCAAGCCCCTTTTTCACTAGTTAGAAAAAAAATAACTTCATCTAAAGCCTGATGTGTAGCAGAAAAAGAATGATATTGTCATCTATACACATCTTCTAACTGATAAAACTCATTAATTTGTCTTGGAGTAAACTCTACCATTTTTCCTCGAACAAAAACAAAATCATCAGAAACTTCAGGAAGGTTGGCATAAAATTCCATTACAATCCCAGCTATCGCATCGGTAGTAAAATAACAAAAGTTTTCCCACTGTCAAGCAATAATAAAACGTTCAACTTCTCNTATCTCCATTCTTTATTTTCCAAGCCCCTTTTTCACTAGTTAGAAAAGAAATAACTTCATCTAAAGCCTGATGTGTAGCAGAAAAAAAATGATACTGGCATCTATACACATCTTCTAACTGATACAACTCATTAATTTTTCTTGGAGTAAACTCTACCCTTTTTCCTCGAACAAAAACAAAATCATCAGAAACTTCAGGAAGGTTGGCATAAAATTCCATTACAATCCCAGCTATCGCATCGGTAGTAAAATAAGAAAAGTTTTCCCACTGTCGAGCAATAATAAAACGTTCAACTTCTCNGTCCTGAATTACTTTTTTATTTTCTTGCAAACTATGAAATCGAGCACTGACTCTAAAACTAACAAATCTCTGCTTGTCATATTCTATTTTTCTTTTGCTCGGTCTAGGTGCTATAGGAAATAAAAAAAAAAATTGAAAAATTTAGAATAAATCCCAAAATTCCAAAAATCAAAATGTAAAATATTTTAAACTTCAAATCACTAAATAAGAGTTCATCATCAAAGAATTTTCTCAAAATTTTCTAAAAAAAATTTCATATTTTTGGATCCATGCAATGTGAGATTAATCCTTGGTGAAAATAAAAAAATTTTGGCTTAAAGTGTAGCTCTTACCTAGAGAATATGAAATCCGAAGTCTTTTAGCCTCTAATTGGCCTCAAATCCGCCCAAAATCAAGCCCTAGCCACCAAAACCGAAGATTAAAGTCGACTTAAGCGTAAAAAAATGGTGGTCACAGTATAAATTGCGAATTTTAAGGGTTAATCTGTTGTCAGGTCAAAGGTGTCGTCGGCGGTGAAGGCCCGAATAATTTCATATTTAGATTTTTTTTAATTTTTCAATTTCCTATCAACTTACTCAAAAAATTTTTAGTATTTTAGACAGAAACTTTTATCTAACAATAATTTACAGAAAAAACATTTCCCAAACACAAATTTTTACAAACAACAACAAACTAACTTTTATATATGAAAGTACACACAATCAAGCCACAACACTAAACACTGTCACAAAACTATACACACAATCAAAGTTCAAAATTCTAAAGCTAAAAAAAAAAAACCAAATCAAATCAAAACCACACAATTACACTAAATACATATAAAGTTCTAAAATAGATAGAGAATCTAAAGTCTTCAATTATTATGCCTCTTCTTCAGTGCTTTCTCCTCCTCTGATGTCTCTCATAGATTGGTAATGAACATATAAGTTGTAGAAGGATCAGTACGGGAATTGCTCTGTCAAATTTTCTTCGATACGCCCATTTTCCTTAAACATCCAAACTAATCATGCTTCAAAAGTTCTAGTGTGATCAAAATTTTCTTTCATTCTCTAAACTAGGTTATCAAAAAGGTATTTAAAATCTCTNTTGATTCTCTTATTCCTGAAATGAGATCCTTCATCAGTAATGATTACTCTCGGTATTCCATATCTTGTAAAAGTTTTTTTAATTAGAAATTTATAAACACTCCAAGCGTCACATCTAGGAACAACAATAGCTTCAATCCACTTAGACATATAATCAACAACAAGTAATATATACAAATTTCCAAATAAAGGCCTAAATGGTGTCTTAAAGTCTAATCCCCACACATAAAAAATTTCAACTTCTAATGTGTAACTTAGAGGTATTTCGTTTCTTCTAGAAATATTTTCTACTCGTTGACATCTATCACATTTTTATTATATTCATTAACATCTCTAAAAATAGTAGGCCAATAAAATCTAGCATGCAAATTTTATATGTAGTTCTATTTGTTCCAAAATGTCCTCCAAATTTAGAATCATGACATCTTTCAATTATCTGTTGAGTTTCTTCATAAGACACACATCTTCTAATAATTAGATTTTTACATTCTTTATAGAAATATGGGTCATCCCAAAAATAGTTTTTCGAATCATAGATAAATTTCTTTAATTATGTATTCTTGATATCAGGTGGTAGAATGGCATTTACAATATAGTTTACTATATCAGCATACCATGGTACATCCATTTCATCAATACTATGTAAATATTCATCAGAGAAATTTTCTAAAATTTTATTTGCAAAATTAGTTAATATTTATATTTCTATTCTAAAAAAATGATCAGCTATTCAATTATCATTTCCCTTTCTATCAACCATGGTAAAATCAAACTCTTGCGNTGTAGCCTAAATTTCAAGAAAAATAGCAAGATGTAAGTTAGGATCTTCAGTAGGTGATCCTCCAAATTGATTATTTTGTACAATANTCCTCTTTCCTTGATCAATCTCCTCGTCGTAATAACTTTATCGTATAATCACTGCGCATAAAAAATAATAAAATTTCTTTTGCTGAAAACTCCATACCTCAAAGTATTTCTGGAATTAGATGCTATGAAACTCAAAAATATGATGTCTCTAAGTGTCCAAGAATATTTCTAGGCCTTATTAAACTCTTCCCGGTGGTTATTATGAAGTGAAATCGCGCCAAAATTCACCAAAAGTCATGTAAAACCATCCAACCATACTCGGCGCCGTCGGAGCTCCCGATTGGCACTGCCGACGCTGATGTCCATTATTTAGGGTGTCGTCGGTGCTAGTGGCCAAAATTGCGACTTTCATTTTTTTTTCAATTTGATTCCAAATTTTCCTCGAATACCAATATTTGACTTAATTTATAACAAATGCAATTTTGTAGGATTATTAACTATTAATATATAAGACACTTTATCAAACAAAATAATAATTAATAACAATATAAGTATGGGTTGCCTCCCACAAAGCGCTTGGTTTAACGTCGTCAGCCCGACATATCATTTGTTTAGTTGGGTTGACTTAACATTAAAACTTCTTTAAACTGAGATATGTGCCCTTCATAATAATGTTTCAAATGATGCCCATTAATCTTAAATATCTTTCCAGTGTTAGGATCTTTAATAACAACATTTCCATAAAGATAGAGTTTAATCACTTTAAATGGTCATAACCATCTAGATTTTAGTTTTCCTCAAAATAATCTCAATCTTGTATTATATAGTAGAACTTCTTGTCCAGGTTCAAATTTCTTCTTAACAATCTTCCGATCTTGTCATATTTTCATTTTTTCTTTATATATTTTTGCATTATCATATGCTTCATTTCTAATTTCCTCAAGTTCATTGAGTTGCAATAACATTTTCTCACCAACGTACTTTAAATTAAAATTAAATTCTTTAATAGCCCAAAATGCTTTAAGTTCTAATTCTACTAGTAAATGACATATTTTTTCTGAAAATCAATCTATATGGGGACATTCCTATTGGAGTTTTATAAGCAATTCTGTATGCCCATAATGCAGTATCTAGTCTAGCAGACCAATCAAATTTATAAGGATTTACAGCTTTTTATAAAATGCATTTAATTTCATGATTTGATATTTCTGCTAGACCACTAGTCTGAGGATGATAAGCAGTAGAGAATCTATGCATTATATCATATTTCTTGATCAATTTTTTGATTCTCTTATTCCTGAAATGAGATCCTTCATCAGTAATGATTACTCTCGGTATTCCATATCTTGTAAAAGTTTTTTTAATTAGAAATTTATAAACACTCCAAGCGTCACATCTAGGAACAACAATAGCTTCAATCCACTTAGACATATAATCAACAACAAGTAATATATACAAATTTCCAAATAAAGGCCTAAATGGTGTCTTAAAGTCTAATCCCCACACATAAAAAATTTCAACTTCTAATGTGTAACTTAGAGGTATTTCGTTTCTTCTAGAAATATTTTCTACTCGTTGACATCTATCACATTTTTATTATATTCATTAACATCTCTAAAAATAGTAGGCCAATAAAATCTAGCATGCAAATTTTATATGTAGTTCTATTTGTTCCAAAATGTCCTCCAAATTTAGAATCATGACATCTTTCAATTATCTGTTGAGTTTCTTCATAAGACACACATCTTCTAATAATTAGATTTTTACATTCTTTATAGAAATATGGGTCATCCCAAAAATAGTTTTTCGAATCATAGATAAATTTCTTTAATTATGTATTCTTGATATCAGGTGGTAGAATGGCATTTACAATATAGTTTACTATATCAGCATACCATGGTACATCCATTTCATCAATACTATGTAAATATTCATCAGAGAAATTTTCTAAAATTTTATTTGCAAAATTAGTTAATATTTATATTTCTATTCTAAAAAAATGATCAGCTATTCAATTATCATTTCCCTTTCTATCAACCATGGTAAAATCAAACTCTTGCGATAGAAGTATCCATCTAATTAATCTTGGTTTAGCATCCTTCTTTTGCATTAAGTATTTAATAACAGAATGATCTGTATGCACTACACATTTAGTTCCAATTAAATAAGGTCTAAATTTATCAAAGGCATAAACAATAGCTAATAACTTTCTTTCAATAGTAGTATAATTTATTTGAGCATTATTTAGAGTTTCACTAGTACAATATATAACTTTAAAAACTTTATCGTGCCTTTGTCCTAATACAACCCTAATAGCATAATCACTAGCATCACACATCATTTCNACTAAAGTGAAGATTACATCCAAGATTCAGGGAGGTCAAAGCCCTTGGAAGTTGGGTGCAAATAAATAGCAAAATATTATTCTCAGGCGTAAAATTGGAGATTTTAGAGTGACTGACTAAAATCCCTAATTTGATCATATTGTTTGGGTGCTGAAGTGTAGATGTTAGCCCTCGGGTGAGGGGAATGTGGGAACTCAAAAGTGAGAGCTGGTATCCTCCCAGCCTAGCCGCAGATTCAGTAAACAAGCACGTCAATGTTCTTTATGCCTGGACCAAAGGGTAAAGAATAGGTATGCTCCTATTTGGCACAATATGTTCTTTATGCCTGGACCAAAGGGTAAAGAATAGGTATGCTCCTATTTGACATAATATAATTTGAACTAATTCACTATGCCCTGGCACAATAAGTTCTTTATGCCTGGACCAAAGGGTAAAGAATATGTATGCTCCTATTTGGCACAATATAAATTCTTTATGCCTGGACCAAAGGGTAAAGAATAGGTATGCTCCTATTTGGCACAATATAATTTTAACCTATGCCTGGACCAAAGGGTAAAGAATAGGTATGCTCCTATTTGACACAATATAATTTGAACTGACCTGGACCAAAGGGTAAAGAATATGTATGCTCCTATTTGGCACAATATAAATTGAACTAATTTAAAGGGTAAAGAATAGGTATGCTCCTATTTGGCACAATACAATTTGAACTGATTCACTTTATTCGCCTAGCTGCAGAATCAGTAACCAAGCATAGGATTGTTCAATGTTTGTTATGCCTGGACCGATGCAGATTCAGTAAACAAGCGTAGGATTAATCAATGTTCTTTATGCCTGGACCAAAGGGTAACACGCAGATTCAGTAAACAAGTGTAGGATTAGTCAATGTTTTTTATGCCTGGACCAAAGGGTAAAGAATAGTCAGTAAACAAGCGTAGGATTAGTCAATGTTCTTTATGTCAGGACCAAAGGGTAAAGAATAGGTGCCTATTTGGCACAATATAATTTGAACCAATTCACTTTATCCATTCACTATAATTTCTTGACAGGGAGAAACTATTGGCACAATATAAATTGAACTAATTCATTTTATCCATTCACTATAATTTCTTGACAATAATATAAATTGAACTAATTCATTTTATCCATTCACTATAATTTCTTGACAAAGAGAAGGATGCTTTCTTATATATCATTTGGCACAATATAATTTGAACTGATTCACTTTATCCATTCACTATAATTTCTTGACAAGGTGTAGGATTAGTCAATGTTCTTTATGCTTGGACCAAAGGGTAAAGAATATGGCACAATAAGTTCTTTATGCCTGGACCAAAGGGTAAAGAATATGTATGCTCCTATTTGGCACAATATAAATTCTTTATGCCTGGACCAAAGGGTAAAGAATAGGTATGCTCCTATTTGGCACAATATAATTTTAACCTTTATGCCTGGACCAAAGGGTAAAGAATAGGTATGCTCCTATTTGGCACAATATAAATTGAATTAATTCATTTTATCCATTAACTATAATTTCTTGACAAGGAGAAGGATGTTTCTTATATATTTAATATCATAATTAAACCTAACTTATATCATTAGTTATTTATTAGTTATTAAAATTATATATTTATTTCAATTGCCTATTTTTACAGATAAGCAAATTGAACGTCGTTGTTGTGATTAAAGTATTGCTTTTCTAAAGTCTTAGTCCAGATAAGCAAATTGAACGTCGTTGTTGTGATTAAAGTATTGCTTTTCTAAGGTCTTAGTCCATAATTCTAAACTACTCCCTATGGGATTGATATCTAGGACTCTATTAGACCCATATATTACTTGAGCGATACGTGTACTTGTGTTGACAAATTCAAATTTAACATTATTAAATATTATATTTATACATCATAATCAAATTAGACATCTCTATAAAGTCGCGATCAAGTCTTTGGACGTCGTTGTTGGAAATTAAATCTTCTAGTAGCGCCATCAAATTCTTGTATTTGTCGATTTACAAAAAGTCGGTCAAGTTTTTGGTGCCGTTGCCGGGGAGTGAGTGAGTAAAATTACGATCAGAGTAAGAGACAAATTAGGATTATAAGAAATTTTTTTCTAAATTTTCAACTTATTTTTATTTTTATATTTAGTTAGTTAAATTATTAAGTACTGATTTCCATTGTATGCGTAAGTTTGGACCTGAAAATCTTATACCCTATGATTCAGAATTAGAATTCATTATTAGAAGGATTTGAAAATCAAGAAGAGAACCTAGAAATTTTGATACAATGGAAAACAACCTGAACAATCCAGGAATAGAGAATGAACACCAACCTAAACCCCTAAGAGATTATGCAAACCCTACAGTAGATGAGATTCACTTATTTATCCAAAATCCTGATGTAGTTGCTAATTCGTTTGAGCTTAAACTTGCTATTATCCAAATGGTACAAAACAATTCTGATGTTACTGCTAATTCATTTGAGCTTAAACCTGCTATTATCCAAATGGTACAAAATAATCAGGCTAATTCATTTGAGCTTAAACCTGCTATTATCCAAATGGTACAAAACAATCAATTTGGAGACCAAATGAAGATCCTAACTTACACCTCGCTAGTTTTTTAGAACTATGTGCTACTTTTAAATAGGATAATGAAGATCCTAACTTACACCTCGCTAGTTTTTTAGAACTATGTGCTACTTTTAAATATGACAGAGTCTCAAACGATGCTGTTAGACATAGAATTTTTTCTTTTTCACTGAGGGATAAGGCTAAGATGTGGTTAAACTTTTAGCACCAAGATCTATTAGAACTTGGGGAGAACTGTCACAGAAATTTCTATCCAAATATTTTCCTCCATCAAAGACTGCTAAACTAAGAAATGACATAACATCATTCTGTCAGGTTGATGGAGAGTCAATATATGAAGCTTGGGAGAGATTTAAATATCTTCTTAGGAAGTGTCCTCATCATTCGTTACCAAATTGATTAGTAATTTAAACTTTTTATAATGGATTAGTGGGATCTCTTAGATCGATTATAGATGCTGCGGCTGGTGGTTCTTTAATGTCAAAACCTTTTGATGAGGCTTGTTCATTAATAGAAGAGATGACTATTAACAATTTTCAATGGCCCTCTGAGCGGGTAAATCCTAAAAGAGTAGCTAGTATCCATGATTCTGATGCAATATCTATGTTAGCTTCGCAGATTGCTGCAATATCAAAGAAATTAGATCATTATGGGATGAATTATTCTTCAACACCTCCTATGATGGAAGAAAATTCATCTGGGAAATTTGTGGATGTTCAACCTTCATATGAGACCTTAAATGCTATTAATAGACCCAATAACTCATATTCAAACTATTATAACCCAGTTCGGGAGCATCATCCAAATTTTAATTGGAATAATAATTCTCTCACAAATCAACAATGAGCAAAAAACTCAGTGACCCATTAGAAATAAATAAGGAAATATTATTCTCGGGCGTAGAATTAGAGATTTTAGAGTGACTGACTAAAATCCCCAATTCGGTCCTATTGTTTGGTTGCTGAAGTATAGATGTTAGCCCTCAGGTGAGGGGAACGTGGGAGCTCCAAAGTGAGAGACGGTATCCTCCCAGCCTAGCTGCAGATTAAGTAAACAAGTATAGAATTAGTCAATGTTCTTTATGCCTAGACCAAAGGGTAAAGAATAATTAGGATTAGTCAATGTTCTTTATGCTTGGACCAAAGGGTAAAGAATATTTAGCCGCAGAATCAGTAACCAAGCATAGGATTAGTCAATGTTCTTTATGCCTGGACCAAATGATTAGTCAATGTTTTTTATGCCCGGACCAAAGGGTAAAGAATAGGTATGCTCCTATTTGGCGCAATATAATTTGAACTGATTCACTTTATCCATTCACTATAATTTCTTGACAAGGAGAATGATTCCAATGTTCTTTATGCCTGGACCCAAGGGTAAAGAATAGGTATGCTCCTATTTGACACAATATACATTTGAACTAATTCACTTATCCATTCACTATAATTTCTTGACAAGGAGAAGGATGATTTCTTATATATTGAATATCACAGTCCATTCACTATAATTTCTTGACAAGGAGAAGGATGTTTTCTTATATATTGAATATCACATTAAAAACCTCAATCCATTCAATATAATTTCTTGACAAGGAGAAGGATGCTTTCTTAGATATTGAATATCACAAATTAAACCTCCATTCACTATAATTTCTTGACAAGGAGAATGATGTTTTCTTATATATTGAATATCACATTTGAACTTCACTATAATTTCTTGACAAGGAGAAAGATGCTTTCTTATATATTGAATATCACATTAAAAACCTCATTAGCTATAATTTCTTGACAAGGAGAATGATGTTTTTTCGTATTGAACTCACATTAGATCATTTCACTATACTTGACAAGGAGAAGGATGTTTTCTTATATATTGAATATCACAATTAAACCCTACTTTATATCATTAGTTATTTATTAGTTAGTAAACCCTACTTTATATCATTAGTTATTTATTAGTTATTAAAATTATCCTAAACCCTCTTCTTGACAAGGAGAAGGATGCTTCTTATATATTGAATATCACAATTAAACCCTACTTTATACCATTAGTTATTTATTAGTTATTAAAATTATCTATTTATTTCAATTATCTATTTGTGACAGATAAGCAAATTGAACGTCATTGTTGTGATTAAAGTATTGTTTTTCTAATGTCTTAGTTCGTAATTCTAAACTACTCCCTATGGGATTGATATCTAGGACGGCCCTATATTACTTGAGCGATACGTATACTTGCGTTGACAAATTTGACTTTGACATTATTGATTATTATATAACTTGAGCGATACGTATACTTGCATTGACAAATTCGACTTTAACATTATTGAATATTATATTGATACATCTTAATCAAATTAGACACATCTATAAAGTCGCGATCAAGTCTTTGGACGCTGTTGCAGGAAGTTAAATCTTCTGGTAGCACCATCAAATTCTTGTATTTGTCGATTTACAAAAAGTTGGTCAATATCTTCAATTCAAGTTCAGGTGGTTTAATACATGAAGGAATAAGATTTTTACTATCATTTTCCAGCAAATCTAATGCTTCAAATTTGCCCTGAATATAATCCAAATCTTCTTCTTTTACTTCATCTTCAGCTTAAAAAATTTCTCTTTGCTTTAATTTATCTTTGAACTCATTCTTAAACTACTCATTACTTAGATAATCAGCTACTTCCATCCCAAGAAATTCATTATCTTTTTCTATTGTAGGATATTTCCTAGCTTTTGCTATATTAATTTTTACTTCTTGATCATTAACCCTCATTATTAATTCTCTTTTTTGCACATCTATCACTGCTCTCCCTGTTGCGAGAAATGGTCTCCCTAAAATAATAGGAATCTCTTTATCTTCTTCCGAATCTAAAACTATAAAGTCTATAGGGAAAATAAATTTATCCACTTTTACTAGCACATCTTCTATAACTCATTTTGGATAAGTTATTGATCGATCAACTTACTGAAGAGTTGCAGTGGTAGAGAAAATTTCTCTCAAATCTAAATATTTAAAAATTGATAAAGGCATAAGATTGATACTCGCTCCTAAATCACATAAAGTTTTTCCATAAAACTTTTCTCCAATTGCACAAGGTATAGTAAAACTACCGGGATCTTTTAATTTTTCAAGAATCTTTTTCTGAATAAGAGCGCTACACTCTTCACTGAGTGAAACAGTCTTATGATCTGTAAACTTCCTTTTCTTGTTTAATACCTCATTCATAAATTTCACATAACTTGGTTTTTGTTCCAAAGCTTCGACAGAAGGAATATTTATCGTTAACTTCTTAAGGATTTCCAAAAATTTTGTAAATTTTTTATCTTTATTCTTCTGCTTCAGTCTTGGAGGAAATGGAGGTAATGGTTTTTCTACAGGTACCTGTGTTTGTTCATTTTCCTATTGATCAGTTTTCATTTTTTGCTTCTCATCATCAACTTCAGTTTCTCTTTGGATCCTTATTTCAATTTCTTTTCCACTTCGTAATTAAATAACTTTAATTTGCTCTTTATTTTGATCTTTTGGATTAACTTCCACAGTACTTGGAAGAATTTTAAAAGGTCTATTACTAAGTGCAGTAGCAATATGTCCTAATTGATATTCAATATTTCTAATAGCAACTTCTTGATTCTATATTTGATTTCCCATATTCAACATTACTTCTTCCATCGTCAACTTCTTTTTCTTAACTTGTGGGTTAGGGTTGGAGTTAAATCCTGGAGGATAATAAGGTCAAAAATTAGGATTTTCTTGATTGTTCAGATTTCCAGATGGATTCACCAAATTATTATAATTATTCTAACTAAAATTAGGGTGATTTTTTCATCCAGGGTTAAAATAGTTAGAATAGGGATTGCTATTTCAAATTTTTATAGTGTTTAAAGTTTCATAAGATAATTGAGTATCAATAATCTGTCATAGTGAATTCTCCTCTAATACTGTGGGTATTTGAGAATAATTCACTCCCATTTGATCAATCTTTTTAGAAATAGCATCAATTTGAGATGCCAAAATAGACATTGCATCAGAATCATGAATACTAGCTACTCTATTAGGATTTACCCTTTCAGAGGGCCATTGAAAATTATTAGTAGCTATTTCTTCAATTAAAGAATATATTTCATCAAAAGGTTTTGACATTATTGAACCACCAACAACAACATCTATAATAGATCTTAGTGATCCTACTAATTCATTGTAAAGTGTTTGAATTATTAACCAATCTGGTACAGCATGGTGTGGACACTTTCTAAGAAGATCTTTAAATCTTTCCCAGGCTTCATATATTGATTCCCCTTCAAACTGACAAAAAGATGTAATATCATTTCTACACTTAGCGGTTTCTTAGGGTAGAAAATATTTACCTAAGAATTTTTGTGATAGTTCTCCCCAAGTTCTAATAGATCCTGGTGCTAACGAATTTAACCAAATCTTGACTTTATCCCTTAATGAAAAAGGAAAAAAGTCTATGCCTAACAACATCATTAGACACTCCGTCATATTTAAATGTAGCCCAAATTTCAAGAAAAATAGCAAGATGTAAGTTAGGATCTTCAGTAGGTGATCCTCCAAATTGATTGTTTTGTACAATATGGATAATAACAGGTTTAAGCTCAAATGAATTAACAACAACATCAGGATTTTGAATAGTCAAGTGAAGTTCATCTGCTGTCGGATTCGCATAATCTTTTAAAGGTCTTTGTCGATTTTCATTTATTAGATTATCTAAGTTATTCACCATTTCTTGTATATTTTTAATTTCTCTTTATTGTTTTCAAATTTTTCTAATAGCACATTCTAATTCTGAATCGTAAGGTACTAAACCTTCGGATCCAATATTTCACATAAACAAATAAAGTAAGCAAAGTAAAATAAAAACTCTAATAAAATATTTCTTTTTAGATTTTTAACTTTTAAATTTTTTTATGGTATATATATTATCTCTAAATTTCCTAATTTATCAAAACTATTTAATTTAAATGTTACCTTCCCCAGTAACGACGCCAAAAATTTGATCTGATTTTTTTGTTGCGATAGATTGTGTAAAATTTAAATAAGTATAATCAATTAATATTCATAATCTATACAAGTATATGTATCGTTGTCAAGTAATAATGGAATTTCTATTTAAGCCCCAAATATCGATCCCACAGGGAATGTTTAAATTGGAAATCATAAATTTAATAGGAAATTCACAGAAAGTCAATTGAAATCACTGTCACTAATTTCAATTGTTGAGATGTAATCAAAATTAAATTAATAAACTATTATCAAATAAAAAATGCAAAGTTTAAAATAGTAAATACTAGTATATTAACTATGTTTTTGTAACGAAGATTTTTATGTGAAAAAGTATCACTCTCACTATAATGAAACTATGATAAAATGAGATGAGATAAATGTTCATAATACGTATTGTGCCAAATATAAGCATTTTAATTCTCTACCCTGATAGAGTGCACAAAAAATTATTGGCTAATCTCAGTGTTTAGTCCTTAAATCTATGGTTAGACTAGGAGGATATCGGCTCCCACTCCAGAGCTCCTACTTCCCTTCACCTGAAGGCTAGCTCTCGCTTTAATTTTTAAACAATAAGGCCAAATTGAAGATTTTAGTCTGTCACCCTAAAGGTTCTCCAATTCTACACCCAACAAATGAGTATTTCCTTAATTATTTACACTTAAATCCATGAATGATGTTCTCCTCCATGGAATCAAATGTGATCCTCACTCTGTTGTAGAACTCATACTACATTTCCTGGATCATATGTTTCATAACACATTCTAATACTTCAATTGGCCAGTCTAAAAGTAAATTAAATTCAGAGTTGAAAAATCATCACAATTTATTTTATTTTTTAATATCGGCACATCCATATTATCTCTTCATTTCCACATATCTCAAAGTAGGGAGAAAGATAGAGGGAGCTACTTAGACTTCATGAGAAAGAAATAACAAAACACAAATTTCATATAAAAAAGAAAGTTCATACAACACTGATAAATAAATAATACTTATCTAAAAACATTTTCTCAAAGTAAATCCTTTGTAGCCTTTCCTTAGAAATGCAAGAGAAAGATATCTGTCACTTTTCTCCTTCTCCAACACTCTTATAGAAAGTTTCACACTAAATTTCACCACAAAAACTTTAAACTATGAATGCAAAATAAAAAATTGACTCCAATATGGTAGTGGAATGGAATGATGTGGTGCGAAAAATGAACGTAGAAGAGTGAAAAACGTAGAGGAGCGAAAAACGTAGAGGAGCACTTTTTCCGATGAAATTCGACCCCAAATAGAGCCCAAGGCCGGTTCTCCAAGAGGTGCCTCCAAAAACTCTTAAAAAAATCATCCAAACACATCTAACCTCTTAGAAATGGGGTCTGCACCGCCTTTGGCTCCGTCGGCGCCGGTCTGGCACTGTCGGTGCTGACCTCGGCGCAGCAGGCACCGAGCATTTCTTCAAAAAACGTAATTTTGATTCCAAATTTCATCCTATTTGTTTTTGTTTTTTAAGCCCTAAAAATCAATAACCTGTTGCTTCCTTTTTGCTTTAAGCCCTAAAAATCAATAACCTGCAAGAAAACATCAAAATACCTTTTTTTGCTTTAAGTCCTAAAAATCAATAACCTACAAGAAAACATCAAAATACCTTCCATTAAAATCAATATCACCAAAAATGAGTATAAAATATGGGTCTAAAAATGCATATATTTTCGGTGTATCAGGAAACCATGATGGTTGCTGCTCTGTAATCTATGATATGTACAGCTCGACCTCCGGGTGGTCTGCATTCTTGAACTTCATGCTGGTAGCTGTATATTCTTCAAGCATCCCATACCTCTCCAGGTAGGGGATGTTACACTCTTGGCATTCTGTTAAAGCTCCCATTGGCGGCGTCCTGCTTTGGATTTCTGCATTACACATCGGGTATTTTGTGCAAAGCTTGTTAGGGACATCTGGTAGTGTAGACTCCATAACAAACTCTGGTTCATCCTCTGTGATTGGTGCACTGGTGGAACTCACTCTTAAACATGGATCATAGAATGCTTCTTCACTAATTGGAGTGAGTGTCATTGTTGCTTCCTTTGTGCGTCTTTTCTCTAAATGTAGCAGAGCTCTATGTTTGGCATTTTGGTGCTACAATCTTCTTAGCGGGGCATCATATACTCTTTCTGTGGAAGCACCGACAAAGTCTCTTGTCAGTGTGGTGATCATTGACGGCAAGCAGCTAGTTCTCTCCATCGAGTACTGTATCTTATCTGCTTTCTTCCTCTATACGGAGGAGTCTTCCCTAACACTGATTCTGAGTAGTGATGATAGTCCATCTGCTTCACGGTGGCTAACAATGCCCATCAGGGGATCCTCGTAGTCTACATTGAGTTGACTGTTGTCCAAGTCAAACTCACGATGCAGCCTTGGGCTACCTTTTCTTCATACAATGCGAGATTTAAGACGTATTTAAAAGCAAAAATCAACTTCTAAACTGACATTTTCCTATAGAAGATAGGAAAACATCAACAGACTAAAATTTAAAATAAATAAGAATAATAACAATCATTATTAAACGAATATTAAATTTACACATGTGTGTAAGCATTTAATTTAATTTAATTTAATGAAGTTTCAAAATTTAAAGTGGAAAAGATTCGGATGTGCAAAATTAAAATTTTTATTTTATTAGGATTAATTTTGTTACAAAAATTTTAGACCTAGTCACAGACGCTGGTCAAATAAATATGCTCAAAATGGGTAAAAATTCCAAAAAGGAAATTCACTTCAACTGACATCAAGTCATATAATAATTATTTAGGTATCGTTTGTTGATTAGCAACATCGGTCTTTCACCTCGGAAGTCCACTAGTTAGTAAGATACTCCAGAACAGACCTTCTCCACGATAAATGGTCCCTCCCAAGTTGTTTCACACTTTGCACCTATCTTGCAGTATGCAAGGATAGGCCTTTTGAGAATGAGTACGAGATCACCAACTTTGAATTCCCTCGGACGGACCAACTTTTCCTAACTCTGTACCATCCCTGCTTGATAAAGTTCCAGATTCTGCTGTGCTTTTAATTATTTTCCTTCTCGACCCTCCAGTTTTCCAAGTCTGAGCTTTGCACTTTCTTCTGTCATAATCTAGTTAGCGACGACGACTCTAAGAGATGGTAGCTGGACCTCTAAGGACTGTAGGGCCTCAGACCTGTACAATAACACATATGAGGTACACAAAGTGGAAGCTCTGAATGTCAACCTATAAGTCCACATGGCCTCTAACAATTTCTCATGCCATCCTCTTTCGTGCTCGTCCAATGTTTTCTTTAAAATTTACACGAGTGTCTTATTGAAGGCCTTGGCCAGGCTTTTATCTTGAGGATAGTAAATTGTAGAGAGTCTCCAATCTATCCCATGTTGCTTGACAAAGCTATTAATCTTTGTACTCTTAAAGGCTGAACCATTGTCTGAAATCACTCTATGCGGAACACTGAAACGATAGAAAATCAAACTCTTTAAGAACTAAAAAACAAGTTGCACTATAACCTCTCATAACAGAACTGTCTCTGCCAATTTGGAGAAGTAATATGTGGCATCAAGAATGATTCTATGTCCTTTTTATGATGGAGGGTCTATCCTAATATATCTATGTCTCAACACTCTAATGACCACGAAGCAACGGTTGGGTGTAGCACATTTAGAGGTTGGTGCAAGATCACTCCATGCACTTGACATAGGTGACACTTTCTGGCTGTATCCATGCAATATATTATCATCTATTGCCAAAATATCTGAGTCCCTTTATTTTCATCATCATCTTTGGCCTTGACTAATGAGCACCACACAATCCAGTGTGTTCTTCTTTGACAATACCTTGTTCTGCAGTTCTACTCAGACACCTCAGCCACATCTGATCAATTGACCTACTTTAGAGGACATCACCTACTAAAGCATATGACATAGCTCTTCTCATGATATGATATGTTGTTGACTTGTCTTCTGGTAGTTTTCCTGTTTGCAACTGTTCTATCAATAAACTGCTCCAATCTTCAGTAACGTCAGCTAATGTAGCTACCATCTCTTCTTTTTTCAAAGCTTGTGCAAAATATCGAGGTCGATCTGTGAAAGAACATGATGTTCTTGTATTGTAATGTCAATGAAATCCTCCAGTGAACACACCATTTCCTTAACAAGTTTAGCTAAAGCATTGACATGGGAGTTATCTCTCTGAGGAATCCGATACAACATCACACTGGAGATTTGTTCTAGCAATTTCATTGTGTACTGATGATATTCTGCCAACCTCGGCTTCAAAATCTTATATTGTTTGACAACTTGTTGGATGACGAGTTGTGAGTCGACATAGATGGTAATGTCTATTATATCCATTGAGATTGCCAACTCTAATCTGGTAATTCATATTCTGCCTCATTATTCATGCACGGCTCTGTCAGGTGGTAGGAGAACCTTAACATTCCTTGATCTGGTATAAGAAAAATCAGACTGATTCCTGCTTTGCCTAGTATGACTGTCTACAATCCTTTATCCTTTATGGTTGACAAAGCTCCATCAAAGTACATTCCCAATGCTTGACACTAAACAACTCCACTTGTAGTATATGTTCATCTGGTAGATGATCGTTGAGAGGGGACCTAGGCGGAAGTGGGTGCGCTACAAGAAAATCTGCGAAAATCTATCCTTTGATAGCGCAAAGGGGTATGAAAGTTATATCAAATTGCAATAAAATCATTAAACACCTTGCTAAATNTCAAATTGTAATAAAATCATTAAACACCTTGCTAAATGTCCAGAAAGTGTGGGTTAGGTCATCAAATATTGCAATGGATTAACTTTTGAAGTAAGGGTGATCTTAGGAGAGATCATGTGATTTTTGAGATTCTGGGCGGCAAAAATTAAAACTAGAAAATGCTTTTAAATAGGATGATACTTTACCTCCATTGGTATTAGACATTGACTCAAGTAGTACCGTGTGTTTTCCTTAGCCTCGTCATTTACCTGAGCTAATAGGGCTCCAAGAGACTCATCTAAGGCGACAGTATAAAGTATAAAAGGTTTTCCCGTGATAGGGTTTGACAAAATAGGAGGTTTTGCTAAGTATTGTTTAACGTCCTCAAAGTCTCACTGATATTTCTCTTCCCAAATGAATTTGGCGTCATTTTTAACTAATGCTAAGAAGGGCTGACACTTACCTGAGAGATTAGAAATAAAGCGTCTCTGGTATGTCAATTTACCTTGAAAGGAATGTAGTTGTTTCAAGATTTTGGGAGGAGGCATTTCCATGATAGCTTTAATCTTATTTAGGTCAATCTCAATTCCCCGATGATGGACAACAAATTTTAGAAAATTCTCAGAGGTGACACTGAAGGCACACTTTTAAGGGATTCATCTTAAGATTATACTATCGTAATCGCTCAAACACGGTCCTCAAATTGTACAAGTAATTTATTATCTATTTGCTTTTGATGACCAAGTTGTCCAAGAAGCACTCCACTTGATTGTGGATAAGGTCATCGAAGATCTTCATCATAGCTTGTTGGTAAGTTGCTCCAGCATTCTTTAACCCAAATGACATCACTGTGTAGCAAAATATCCCAATCATCATTCTGAAGGTTGTAAGCTTTACATCTTCTGGAGTCATTTTAATCTGATTATAACCTAACGATCCATCCATGAAGGAAAAGATCTTGTGTGTCGATGCGATGTCAACCATTAATTCTGGTATCAGT
>JXCR01097079.1:4018-24029 GCA_002079205.1 Phalaenopsis hybrid cultivar | reverse complement strand
GTGATGTCTTTGTGTTTGTGTTGTATGAATTGAACATGCTATTAAAATAAGGAAATGTTAAGTTGTGTTGTGAAAATGTGGCCTTATGTGGTCAAATTAGGATTTGCGGATTCAAAATTTTTGATTGGCGACGAACTCAATAAGTAAAAAATTGGCCGTTAAAATTTGAAAAATAGCTTTTCTACATCCTATATTTTCTATTTACTTTTTAAATATAAAAAAAATTAAAACATGGATGGGTATGAATGGCGCTATAGCGCAGTTCATCAGGCTAAGCATGGTGATATAGCGCCATTGCATGACATTATAGCACTGAACTTACCCGTGAGTCATTTTAAGTGTCTGGACCCACGAATTTTGCCATTTTTACCCTTGG
This sequence comes from Phalaenopsis hybrid cultivar, assembly GCA_002079205.1. Classification (NCBI taxonomy): domain Eukaryota; kingdom Viridiplantae; phylum Streptophyta; class Magnoliopsida; order Asparagales; family Orchidaceae; genus Phalaenopsis; species Phalaenopsis hybrid cultivar. The sequence continues at coordinate 23,653 of JXCR01097079.1, read as the reverse complement.
TTGGCCTCCTTCCTCCATTTTTCGCATTTTGCTCCCCTAGGGCTTCAATTTGTGCTTGATTGGCTTGAAGATAGGCTTCCAAACTTGGGAGGTAAAATCTTCACCCTAGCTTTGATATATTTTGATTTGACAATGGATTTCACCCACATTGTGGATTAGTCTGAAAATTAGAAGATTTGACGAAAATGGTGTGAAATTCATGGTTAAATGATTATTTATGTTTAGATTGTGTTTTTAGGATCCTCTTCAAAGTTAAGTTAGTAATTTTTGGAATTTATCTTAAAAATTTTTAGCTTACACATGGCTCCTAGAATGAAGAGAGGTAAGGAAAAGGCAACTTTTGATTCTGATAAGTTTGTCAGTGTAAGGGCACGGGACAAATATGTTGATCTATAATTAAAGAAGTTGATTGCATAACGCAGTTTTCTACGTCCTGGTGGTACTATTGAGTACTTGATTGTAGAGCGTCAGTGGGAACATTTTTTTTTTATTTCACTGTCATAAATGTGATTTCTATTGTTTGATATTTTTATGCCAACTTGCCCGATAAATCAGATGATTTAGTTTATATGTGCGGGCAATATGTAGATATGTGGAGCTAATAAGTGTTAAGGGTTATGACCAATATGTGAAGCTTCAAGTTGAGCCAAAAGGAGTTTAGAGTTTCTAATGGTGAGGATTTCTTTTCTAGTTTTCTAGGAATAGTCAACAGGAAAGTCCTATGGCTAGACTTTAGGCTACTAAAGAGGGAAAACTAAACATCAACCAAAAGTGAGGTCAACAGGGCATGAGTTTAGTGTGTGTGTGTGTGTGTTGCGTGAGAGTGAGAGGAAGGGCTTGGAGATTTTCTTCAAGGATTGAAAGAGGAGAAAGAAGGTGCCATATTTTTTCTTCATTATATTTCTAGGAGAGAATTGAGAGTACTTGTAAAAAGGGAAAGTGGTTGAAGAGAACTTTTAGGGATTTTCTTGGGAAGGATTGTGAGGTAAGTTGTGTCCTTTTCTTTTTTTTATTTTGTAAACTTGTTTTTATATATATAATTTATTTTTTTTCATATCCTTCTCAGGAATTTTAAGTAGTCTTCTTAATCCTTCTCCCTATTTTGGNGGAAGGATTGTGAGGTAAGTTGTGTCCTTTTCTTTTTTTTATTTTGTAAACTTGTTTTTATATATATAATTTGTGTTTTTTCATATCCTTCTCAGGAATTTTAAGTAGTCTTCTTAATCCTTCTCCCTATTTTGATATATGGTTTTGTGAAGAATTAATTTTATTTTATACGGTTTCAAATGTCAATAATTTGTGATGATTCAAACTCAAATTTTCATTTATTTTTTGATCTGATCAATTGAAATGTTAAAATGTGTTGAGAAACATATGTTCAAAAAGGGCAATAATTTCTACAACAAGGGGAGAGTCACATTTGATTTCATGGGAGAGTTTGTCATCCATGGATTTGAGTGCAAATAAATAGGGAAATATACTTTGTTGAATGCGAAATTGGAGATTTTAAGGTGACATATTAAAATCCCCAATTTGGTCCAGTTGATTGNCAACAAGGGGAGAGTCACATTTGATTTCATGGGAGAGTTTGTCATCCATGGATTTGAGTGCAAATAAATAGGAAAATATACTTTGTTGAATGCAAAATTGGAGATTTTAAGGTGACATATTAAAATCCCCAATTTGGTCCAGTTGATTAGAAAATGATGCGAGATTGTTAGCCCTCATGTGAGGGAGTATTGAGAGCTCAGGAGTGGCATATATTTTTAAATGATTTTAATTTCTCGCAATCAATATACTCATCGTAAAGGGGAAAGAGACTTTCTTAAATTTGAACTCTTTGTCACAAAACTTTGTTTAGTCTTAGTAAATTCAATTTTAAAGTTTAGTAAATGGTTTAGTAAACTTAGTTCTTTTAGTTACATTTCTATTAGTACTCATTAAACCTTTTTAATTTGTCTTTCTTACTTTAATTTTTATAGTTTGAATATTGTGATTTAAGTTATTATCATAAGATTTTCCATCTTCCAAATTAAGACTTCATAGTAGTAGACTAGAATTAGCCTAAAGGATTTCTTACTGCGCTTCTCTGTAGGATCAATACTGGGGTTTTTAAGGAAAATCCTATATTACTTGAAGCTTTATGTGCACTTGCGTAGAACCACTATTGTGTGAAATATTTTATATATTTTATATAACATTTCAATTTTGCACATTAACTACTTAATATAAATTAGGTCAAGTTATTGGTCATATTTTTGAAAACTAAATTACTGCGTAATTTCGGGATGGGTCAAGATTTTGGCACTGTACCAGGGATTTAAATTGACATAAAACACGCAGAAAAATAGCACTCGCTAAGGGCGCATCATTATATCATAACTGAGAAAGAGTTATTAGCAGTAGTATATGTTTTTGATAAATTTAAATCATACTTGATTGGAACTAAATGTATAGTGCATACAGATCATTCTGTTATTAAGTATTAAATGAAAAAGAAGGATGCAAAACCAAGACTGATAAGATGGTTTCTTCTTTTGCAAGAATTTGACTTTGAAATAGTAGATAGAAAAGAAGCTTAGAATCAAATTATTGATCATTTGTCCAGGCTTGAGTTAGAAAAACCACTCATTTTTGAAAAATAAATTATAGAACATTTTTCAGATGAAAAATTGTTTAATATTAATGAGTGATGTGTTCTATGGTATGTCGACATTGTGAACTTCATTTTTAGTGATATTATACCCTATGGAATGACATACCAATAGAAGAGGAAATTTATATCTAAAGCTAAGACTTATTTTTTGGATGACCCATTTTTATATAAACAAGAAAAAGATCTTATTATTCGAAGATGTGTGCCTTTAGAAGAAACTTATGAAATTATCCAGAAATGTTACAAATTTTTTTTTGGGTGACATTTTGGTGTTGATAAAATAGCATACAAAATTTTAGAATTTGGATTTTATCGGCATACAATCTTTAGAGATGTTAATGCTTATATCAAAACTTGTGCTCGATGTCAACGAGCAGGCAATATTTCTATGAGGAATGAGATACCCCTCAATTTTGTGTTAGAAGTTGAGATATTTAATGTTTGGGGATTAGATTTCATGGGACCATTTATACCATCTTTTGAAAATTTATATATATTGTTAATAGTAGATTATGTATCCAATGGATCGAAGTTGTTGCTTTACCTTGATGTGATGCTCAAAGTGTTGCAAAGTTTTTTAAGAATAAATATATTTTATAGATTTGGGATGCTGAGAGTAATCATAACTGACAGGGGAAGTCATTTCAGAAATGCAATAGTGGAGAAATTATTAAGGAAATATCATATTAACCAAAGAATTGCTACTGCTTATCATCCTCAAACAAGTGGTTTGGCTAAATTATCCAATCGTGAAATAAAAAGAATATTGGAAAAATCTGTAAATCCAACTAAAATGGATTGGTTAGCTAAACTTAACTATGCTTTGTGGCTTTATAGGAATGCATACAGAACTCCTATAGTAATGTCCTCATACAGGATAATAGTTGGGAAAGTGTGTCACTTACCAGTTGAACTTGAGCATAAATCATATTGGGTGATTAAGAAATTTAATTATAATTTGAAAGATACTGGTGAGAAAAGATTATTGCAATTAAATGAGTTTGAAGAGATAAGGAATGAATCTTATGAAAGTGTTAAGATTTACAAAGAAAAGATGAAGATGTGGCATGATCAGAGGATTCTTATTAAAAACTTTCAGCTAGGGAAACAAGTTTTGCTTTACTATGCAAAGTTCAGTTAATTCTAGACAAACTTAAGTCCAGATGGATGGACCCATTTGTTGTGATGAAAGTTTATTCCTATGGAGCTGTGGATATTAAAGATCCTAAAATTGATAAAATATTCAAAGTGAATGGTCACAAGCTGAAATCCTACTTTTAAGGTTACCAACTTAAATTAAATGATTTTGTGATGTTGGATAAACCAAAATAAGCACTGGTTACGTTGGACTGACGATGTTGAACCAAGCGCTCTGTGGGAGGGACCCCATAATTATTCGTGTTTTTGTTTTTATTGTTATGTTGTTGTGTGTGAATTAGGAAATTTTGGTAGTATTTTGACCAGATAATGAGTTAGTGATTATTCTAAGACCATAAAAGATGACTTAGACATGTTAGAATGAATGTTTGGACGTTAAGTTGACCTGTGCTAAATTTAGCACTGGCGCTAAAGCACGACAGTTAAACAACATGTGCGAATTTGGTTTCTAGAAGTTCTAATCATGTATTGGTTGGCTTGAACGTTTAAGAGCAGTTCTAAGATGTGCCTAGAAGTTATGGGAGAGGTTTAGAGCCTATAAATAGAGGGGTATGAGTAGAAATCTGACCACACATTCATTTCACCCTAAAATTTAAGTGGAAAAAAAGAGAATTTTGAAAAAATGTCTTCTTGGGAGAATGATTTGAAGAAGGAGGAAGTAATGAGAAAGAATTTTATTAGTTAGAATGCGCAAGAGATGTATAACGGTTTCCTAATCATTAGTATTAAAGGAATAGCGGAGAAAATCTGGAGAATTGAGGCTAACGTGGCTTCAATTGAAGCAAAAGTGATGGAAGTTAACGCACATTTGGATCATTTGTGATGGCAACTAAAGGTGCAGTTTAGCCATACCAGTTTTATAGAAGAAGCAGACAAGGCTATGTATTTGAGGAACAAGTGGATTGAAGAAGATTCAACTAGAGTTAGTAACCATCATCCGTTCTTTCATATATACATGCCAAAAGCTGAAGGAGAGGTTAACAATAGGCCAAAATTTGTTCCATCAACTAGACAGTGGAATTAAGTGTGTGATTTTGTGTTTATGTGTTTAGTGTTTGTTTATGTTAAGTGTGTTTAATGTGTGTTTTAATGTTATGAAAGTTTAGTTTTGTGTTATGAATTTTCTCATTTGAGACTATTTGGATTGAGAATTTATGTATTCAAAAATGTTTGTAATCATTTATGAATTAATATAAGTGAGTTGTTTGTGTGAAATTTTGTGTTATTTAGTGTTGAATAGAATTAGCCAAGATTGGTGAAACTTGAGTAAGAGAAGAGATAAGAGGAAGAAAATAGTATATACAGTGTTTGGAGACCATAGAGGGTTGTTTGACTTAGTCTAGGAGTGAATTTCACTTAAATGGAAAAAATCGAAATTTGTGCACTGGCGNAGATAAGAGGAAGAAAATAGTATATACAGTGTTTGGAGACCATAGAGGGTTGTTTGACTTAGTCTAGGAGTGCATTTCACTTAAATGGAAAAAATCAAAATTTGTGCACTGGCACCTAAACACCAAAACCCACGCTTAAGTGCTGCCTAAACAGATAGACTGGTGCCTAAGCTTTGAACCGTTCATGCTTACGCGCTGGTTCGCGAAAGGTTTTAAGTAATTTTTTTGTCCAAAAAACTCCATTTTTCTCCTTCGCTGACCTTCCTCATTTTTTGCAATTTCTAGGCTAGGGCATCACCTATTTTGAAGATTTCTTGTTGGATTCAAGCCGAAATTGTTAGATTTGATCTTCTTGAGGTAAGAGCTTCTCTTCTATGCAAAATTTTTTTTACTTTCACTATGTATTTTGAGCACTTTCATGAGCTACCCAAAAATCACTATTCATGGTGAAAACTTTAGAAAAATTGATGGAAAATGCATATATTTGTTAGTTTAAGCTTTTAGAAGTTGAGTTTAGTGATTTGGAGTTGATTGTGGAATTTATTTTACATTTTATAAAAATTTTTAGAAAATGGCTTCGAGAATGAAAAGAAACAAAGGGAAAGCTCTGTTTGATTCAAGTAAATCTGTTAGTTTGAGAGCTTGGGACAAGTATAGTGATGCACTGCATATAAGAAAACNGTGAAAACTTTAGAAAAATTGATGGAAAATGCATATATTTGTTAGTTTAAGCTTTTAGAAGTTGAGTTTAGTAATTTGGAGTTGATTGTGGAATTTATTTTACATTTTATACAAATTTTTAGAAAATGGATTCGAGAATGAAAAGAAACAAAGGGAAAGCTCTGTTTGATTCAAGTAAATCTGTTAGTTCGAGAGCTTGGGACAAGTATAGTGATGCACTGCATATAAGAAAATTGCTTCCTGAGTGATGTTTTAAAAGTCCAGGAGGAGTTGTTGAAGAGTTGATTGTTAGCCGCCAGTGGGAGTGATTCTGTTATTTCTCTGTTGTCACCATGATTTTTATTATACGAGAGTTCTATGCTAATCTCTTGGAGGCTGATGAAGAAGGAGTCATAGTGAGGGGGAAAACAGTACCATTTTCTCCTAAGTTAATTAACCATTTTATCATCTGTCTCCTTGTACTATGTGTTTTTATGCAAACTATAGTCCTAATGAGGAGGAGCTAGACGAGATTATATCATCTTTAACTGCTGGGACAGGATTATGGAAGATTACAAATAAAAGAAGAGTAAATTTTTCTGCCTCGAAGTTGGATGCTAATGCAAAGTCATGACATTTTTTANTGATGAAGAAGGAGTCATAGTGAGGGGGAAAACAGTACCATTTTCTCCTAAGTTAATTAACCATTTTATCATTTGTCTCCTTGTACTATGTGTTTTTATGCAAACTATAGTCCTAATGAGGAGGAGCTAGATGAGATTATATCATCTTTAACTGCTGGGAGAGAATTATGGAAGATTACAAATAAAAGAAGAGTAAATTTTTCTGCCTCAAAGTTGGATGCTAATGCAAAGGCATGACATTATTTTTTTTTTTGACTGTCTGCTACCTACAAATCATTTGAATGAAGTGTCTCGAGAGAGAGCAACTTTGAACTACTATATTTAGCAGTCCAAGCCTATTGATATTGGAGGATTGATTTATGGAGTTATTACCAATTCTTTCATCGCTGCTACTATCGCAGATTTAGGATTTGCATCCTTGATCTTTTCATTATGTGAGCAGGCTGGTGTTAGATATGATAGCTGGGAGGAGATCTTATAGCCATTGAAACCTATTACTAGTATGAATGTGAAGACTTATTCAATACATTCTATTTTTGGTTAGAAGGGTGATTTCTTCAGTAGTTCTACTGCCTCTACTTCACATGCTTCTTCATAACGGGGTCAGACTTCTAGTTTTGAGTCTCAGACTCAGTTATTATAAAGGATTTTAGATAATGTCAATGAGACTGCAAATAAGGTATTAAACTTAGAGCATTTTGCAGAGCATATGGTTTGGTATATGGGAAGAAGAAGTGATTATGAGGAGGAATACAACACAGCTATAGAGCTTCTCAATAGAGGTAACTGAGATGTAGTATTTCCTCAGTACCCTAGATATCCACCATACAAGCCTACAGCTGCTTGGCGTAGTGATGATAGTGATGAGGAAGATGATGCTTAATTGGATTTGTAGTTCTGTTTTCTGTTTTATGTTGTTTTTTGTTTATGTGTTATTATGAACTTTGGATGGTGCAGGTATTCTGTACTTTTTTTGTTGATTTCAGTTGAGAGTATTGAGACTGCTAATTTTTGTTATGTTGTGTTTTGTTTAGTACACCTTATGTGATGTATTTGTAATTGAGTATTGTTAGAATGTTTTAGTGGTAGTAATTATGTTAATTGTGTTGTTTTGTGAATGTAGTTGGTGTTTGTTAAACTTAATTCTAGAAACTTAGAAAGGTTTAGAATTTAGCTAACTTGTTACTTTAAGTTGTACGTTTAAAATTTTCAATTTACTACCAGTTATTTTTCTTTATCTTGCAATCATGTTTGTTTGCTAGTATGTTTATTTGTTTTTCAGTTATACTCCACTACATAGGAGTCTTATGAATCTCTATATTTTAAATAATTTAAAAAAAAATTGATCAAATTAAATTCTTACTCATGTTTTTAATTTTTATACTTGCATATTTAGGATATGTAAATTTCTGCAAACATTTTATAGTTAGTTTTCATTTCTGCTTATTTATGTATGATGCTAAATGTTCTATTCCTATTAAAAATTTAAGTTGGGGTGGGGGGGATGAAAAATTTTAAGGAAACTTAAAAGTTTATTTGTTCTCAAATGTATTTCAAATAAATTTGATTTTGATTTGAAAAATGATTATGTATATGAAGTTATATTATGGAAGTAAATTTTTTATTTTATAAATGAGTAAGAGAATTTAGTTAAAATTTATAGTAATGAAGAAAAACTCAAAGTTAAAAATTTTTAGAGTGGAGAATGATAAATATAGTGTAACTATCTTTAGTAAGAAAAATTTTATTTTTGAAAAATTTAGAAATTTAGACCTTTTATTATCAAAACCTAAATTTCCTTTATTGAAAGTAATTTTCAAAACTATTATTATGTTTTTTAAGTAAAAGAAAAGTATCAACTCTTTGCTTTAGGAAAGGAAGACTGGAATTCAAAACCATTAAAGGGCTATCCAGATATAGTAATACTTGCCTAAAAAAGAAAAGTAAAAAGAAAAAGAAAAGAAAAAGAAAAAGGAAAAGAAAAATAAAAGGAGGAGAAGCTTGAGGATTAGTGTCTAATCAAAAATTGGTTCCATATCTGATCTTTTTAAAGTATAAGACTTAAGAAACTCTTAAGCTTAAGGATATAATATAGTAAATAAATTTATGCTTAATGAAATTTTTTTTAAGTGGAGATAATAAAATGTCTAAATTCCATATTTGGAGAATATACAATATTTCTAAATTAGATAGGAACTCATATTTTCATATTTCTTAACATTAAAAATTTCTAAACTTAAGCTTGATCTCATTTACTAATATTTTTTCAAAGTTGGACTACTATATTTCTAAATCTAGATTTTGATAACTCCTAAAGAAACTCATACACATTATCTACTTATGTTTCCTTTTAAAGATTTAAAAGTCACTTAAGGACAAGTAACATCTTAAGTTTGGGAGATTTTGATACACCTAAAATATATAGTATTTTTATTCACATTTTTATGCCTATTTTTTGAGATATTGCACTTTAATAAAAGGTATTTGTGTATTTTTCTTGTAGGTACAATCAAATGGATGAAAATGCTAAAATGAGTTAAAAATGATCAAATTTGGAGCAAAAAAAAGAAATATGCAAAAAAGAACTGGGGCGCCTAAGCGCCCAGGATTGGATCCTGAGCTCGAGATGATCAGTTCCTAAGCACTAAGTACCTCTCGCTTAAGCGTCAAAGTTAGTTACTTGAAGAAATATTTAATTGGAGCAAAATTTTGAAAAGCTGTTTGAAGCAACCCTTGATAAAAACGTGGAAATTAGCCCATGGACACGAAAATTCATTCAATTGGCTTATGAGGAGGCAAAGTTTAGAAGATTCATTGAATGAAGACAAATTTTTGAAAAGACACTAAGGCACCACTTGGTTTTTTATAAGAAAACACTTAGATTTTACAAGAGAGGGGGCCAGCAAACATCCACCAAAGTTTATCGCCGTCGCCGCCGCCGACCATCTTTATTTTATTTTATTTTATTTTGAGTATTAGTTTGTGTTGTGAGAGAATGAAGATAATTCAAAGGAACTTCAAGACATTTGGTTGAGAGAATTTGAGATAAGTGTTTATCTTTATGTCTACACTTGGTTTTAATTTAGATTTCTTGTTTGTGTGCATGATTTCTACTTTTAAACTGATGTGTGGTTGTGTTTTCTCCATGAATTCTGAGTAGTCTTCTTTATCTTTTTCCTTAAAATGATAAGTGATTAAATTTTTAAAGGAATTTGTGTGAAGTATTAGTTTTCAATGTTGTAAAATTTTGTGATAATTTAAGACCCTGCACTTCATTTACTTCCTGATTTGGCGAATTAAGACGTTAAAACTTGTTGTGAGAACTTGTAAGATCCAAGACGATGTTGTCTCAGTCAACAAATGGTTCGAATCACATATTGATTTCATGAATGAGAATGTGGTTCATGTGGTTGAGTGCAAATAAATAGATAAATATATTTTCAAGGATGTAGAATTAGAGAACTTTAGAGTGACAGGCTAAAGCCCCCAATTTGATTTATAGATTTAGGTTTTCATACAAGATGTTAGCCCCCAGGTAGAAGGAGAAGATGGAACTCTATAGTGAGAGCTAGTATCTTCCCTGCCTAGCCGGTCTTCAAGATGATTAAAATTATAGATTAGTCAATGTTCTTTATAGCATTACTGATCTCACTTTTGGTTGAGGTTTAGTTTCTCCTCTTTAGTAGCCCCACCTACTAAGTACTAGAGGTTAAGAGAGTTCCTCTTTAGTAAACATTTAGTATCTTCCCTACGATCAAGCAGCCTTAAGGTCAAGCACGCAAGATCTTCTCCCCATCATGAGCTCTGGCGCCCCTTTCCCGTCGCCGACCTACGCGATCCCGTCGCCAAACCCTAGCCAGCTCCTCTCTACGGCAGTTGTCGCCATTTCTCTCGCCTCCCTTAATATCGGTTCACCATAGGTAGGTTTAGGTGAGCTCTTCTTCTCCTTCATGGCTATAAAAACCCCATTTTGGGTGAGGTTTGAGCCTGGCCAAAATTTGGTGGGGAGGTGTTGACGGATCTTTCTCTGGGCTTGTTGCGAAGTTGCTCTGGATTTGTATTAAGAGACTTCCTTACACGAATTAAAGGTTTTCTTTGCATATACTTTAAACGTTATAGAATGTGTCGAAGAAGTTGAAAACCTGCATTCACTTTTTTTTTAATAGAAGAAATGATCAAGGATTTCTGAAATGCTTACTGAAATTTTAAATGGCATCAAGAAGAATGCGTTTGCTATTCATACACTCCCCATATCAGAAAAAGATGTCTGAGGTTATTAAGAATTTGAAACATCTTCGATATTTGAATCTCACTGTAAATCTCACTTGAATGCCAAGATCTTTGACTAGTCTTTATTATTTATGGTTCATAATCTATGGAGAAGTGTTTAGGCAACTTTTTCTCTAATGATTTCTTGCCTGGCGATATGAGTAATCTTTCTAATTTGCTTCACTTGGAATTTTTCCCTGAATACATTTTCTAGTGCACCTGGAATTGGGAAATTAAGGTTACTTTAAGAGCTAATTGACTTTAGTGTTAAGAAATGTGGATGATTATCTAATTGGTGAGTTGGAACATATGAGCAAGTTGCATAGATTAAAAATACAGTTCTTTTTTTTTTGGAAAATTTTAATGGTGCTAGAGAGGCTTGCACAGTGAAATTATTTGAGAAGAGAAAACAGATTTATTCTTGAATTGGGGCAAAACTATTGACGAATGGGAATCATACAGGGGAGTTAAAAGCCTACACATCACGCGATTCTTTAGTATTTACATATCTACCACCCAATTCATGCATATTTACATATCTAACACCCATATTTCAATTCTCACATATGTTTTATTTTACCTATGCATGCAATCATGTTATTTCTTTTTGACTATCAAAAGTTTGGGTGGTATCTATGTAAATCCTACATATGTAAATGCACAAAGAATTGGGTGGCATGCGTGCAAGTGTGTGTTGAGGTTCTTGACAATCTTGTTTTATGGAAATCTGAGATTCATATATGCTCATTATGTGGAAACCTGAAATCTCTATTTATTGGGTTGGATTGTATGCATGCAAACATCCCTTCTTAATATGCATGTGCAATGTTTTTGATTATTTGATAAACCTTGGAGGCTAGTATGGTTATTTAAAGAGGTTCAAGATTGAATCCAAAATAAAATTTACTCATGCTATAAACTTCCATTTGGAGTGTATGGAAATAACCTTATTAATACTTGTTGTACCCATATAGTCTACAAGTTGTCTTGCTGAAATCATCACCACATGAGATTGGCACATTTATGCACTGATTTACAAATCTTGGATTTCTTTTGATTGCTTCTTGTTATAATAACTCATCACTTGCCATTCGAGCCCATTTGGATATCTCTTTATATAAATTGTTGCTCAAGCATTCTGGGAGATAATTTTGACTAATGGCGTTAGTACTTGTTGAAAGAAAATAAGAGCTTGAAGTTTCTTTTGGGTTCTTAATCCATGGGGATTTGGAAGTGGGGACTCAAAGATTGGAGCATGAAGGTTATAAGATTACTTGGAAATTTATTCTCTTTCAATTTCATGATACGAAGCACATGAAATTGTTGGAAATTGGAGGTGCCGCATTGGGTTTTGGAAAGGTTCACATGTGATACTTGTGCGAAAATTCTGAAACTTCGAGGAGTTTATTTGTTGAGTTGTGATTTTGGAAAGACTTAAATGTGTATTTTTGTAATATTTGAGGATTCAAGCTGGCTTTCTCAAACTCGTATCGTCGGATATCGAGGACTGTTTTAAACACATTTTTGAAGTTGTTTTGGTGGCTTAGCCGGGCTATAATTTTAAGACCAATTTGTGGCGTGTTTGGCTACAGTTTCTTTTAAGCTGCTTGTGGCTTTGAAGAGACAGTTTTGGAAATGATACCTTTTTTAGTTGATCNGATTTCTTTTGATTGCTTCTTGTTATAATAACTCATCACTTGCCATTCGAGCCCATTTGGATATCTCTTTATATAAATTGTTGCTCAAGCATTCTGGGAGATAATTTTGACTAATGGCGTTAGTACTTGTTGAAAGAAAATAAGAGCTTGAAGTTTCTTTTGGGTTCTTAATCCATGGGGATTTGGAAGTGGGGACTCAAAGATTGGAGCATGAAGGTTATAAGATTACTTGGAAATTTATTCTCTTTCAATTTCATGATACGAAGCACATGAAATTGTTGGAAATTGGAGGTGCCGCATTGGGTTTTGGAAAGGTTCACATGTGATACTTGTGCGAAAATTCTGAAACTTCGAGGAGTTTATTTGTTGAGTTGTGATTTTGGAAAGACTTAAATGTGTATTTTTGTAATATTTGAGGATTCAAACTGGCTTTCTCAAACTCGTATCGTCGGATATCGAGGACTGTTTTAAACACATTTTTGAAACTGTTTTGGTGGCTTAGCCGGGCTATAATTTTAAGACCAACTTGTGGCGTGTTTGGCTACAGTTTCTTTTAAGCTGCTTGTGGCTTTAAAGAGACAGTTTTGGAAATAATACCTTTTTTGGTTGATCTTTTTTGCGAAAATGGAGGAAATGATACCCTTATTGGGTTGATTCATGGATCTTTAGTCCACATTTTTGGGACTTTCCGTCGAAGTTTTAGATGCTATTTTGAGGGCCGATTCTCCTTTTTACCTTTTCGACCTTTTTGGTGGATCAATCCCTTCTCTCTCTCACCCATATTTCTCTTCTTTTCTTCCTTGCATCTTGATTGGATTTATACACTTATGTACAAAGCATAAGCGCGCACATATAGTCTTTTGCTACATGTGAACCATCAAGCAAGTCTATAAGTTGGACGGTCATTTTGGGGTTTAAGGGCGATGATGACAAAGGTACGTCGGTGGTAGAGCGGAATAATGTTCCATCCTACAACCTCGGACCCTGTGAATTGTATGATGATAATATTATTCACCAACATAAGACTAGCAGAACACTCTTGCCCTCTTAGGTTGTTGGAGGTCCCACGACCGACGGTGTGATCGACTCGTTGACAATCATATTTCTACAAAATTGATAAGAACATATACGATAAGAACATATACTACATTCACAAAAATATTTTAACCACAAAATTGCTACAACTTTCTCTGCATGAAACTTATGTGCATGCCAAAATATAAATTTTAAATATAAATTTGATTGTCCACTTATCAATCCCCAGTACCGGGCTAAGGAGTACCATCATTAGCCCACCTGAACCTGAATGTTTATAGTCAACTTCGGCCTTTTATTGTTAACTTGTTATTTCCTTTAAGATTTTCCCAATTTTTTTCTTGTGGTTTTTCTTCAAACTTGTTTCTGTGAGTCACTTGAGTTTCATTTGATAAATAATAGGTAAAAAGGTAGAAACCAACTTGCGACCTATCTCATGATAAAAATAAAATTGTAATTCTATTAATTATCATAATTTGGAGGTCAATTCAATTTGAGGATCCTAAAGTATTGGGCTTGAATTATGAAGATGATAACTCACTCATTTAAAGCCCATTAGTCGGTGATCAAATGCTAAATCTAATTTTGATGGAAATTCTAATTCAACATTTGAATTATTGTTAATCACTTTGAAAATTGAAGTTAAAAAGAGGTCTAATAATGAATTATGCTTGATATGTGAGATTGTCTTAATCGGGATTAAAAAAGATGAACATAGTTAATTAATAAATATTTTCAAATATTTTAAACCCTACTTTAATTTGAGGTATTAAAGTCCTTAATAACCTTGAATTTTCCCTTTGGGGCATCCACTCACATGATTACCAAAATGAAATGTTAAGTGAATATTTAATTTTCTTATTCTTGAGGTAGTTAAGTTTTATTTCGATGTTGGGATGATTAATAGAACAATTTGATAAGTTCAAAGTAGACTCGAAACGTTTTAAGGGATTTTTAAAGTTGTTCAGGGTCATCCTCCGAACACTTTGGAATCTCTTGGATATTTTGAAGGACAAATTGAACTTGTTATATTTTGTTCTAGGAAATCATCCACTAAAATCTTTCAATGGGAATGCCGAGAAGGGGACAGGTACGCTTTTAAATTATTGCATTTACCTTTTTGGGCTTCTTGTCTTGAGCTGCTTGTTAAACAACGATATCACCCTGCATGAAAACCAAAACTGCTAGGATAGTCGTAAAACCAAAACCAAAACTAAAATTAATCAAGATAAAATTCACCGCCACAACATTCAAAATATAAGACAACTCAAAATTTAGTCACAAACATCACAAAACAAAAATTGCAACTAAATTAAGACGTCTCTATCAGATGATCGGGAATCCCTCAGAGTAGGTAACCTACGGTTGCTAACGAGCTTCCCACTGTCTAAATGAAAGTATGAAACACATTAAGTAAATTCATTTGGACTAAGTGAATTTGATAGAAAATAGTGAGACTAGAATGAGGAAATCGTAGGATCCTAACTCGTGTCGTTCTAATCAACTTTAATATGCCTCAAAACATTTAATGATCATAATCATAGTGAAATCTGATTTGAAATCATAACTTGACACATCAGAAAACTTAAACTCATCGCAATGAGGAGCTTGGAGCTAGCATTGTGGGTAGCACGACCATCTTCATAAGCAGGAGGATTTACAACAACATATCTTTCCTTAGGATTAAACAACCAAGCCATAGGATTTCGAGATTGTCTGCTAATGCAACATAAATTCTCACATTATCTTTATGTCTTTGCACAATAATGTTGTGCAATATAAGACCTAACTCTTCTTAAGGTTCCGAGGTTGTCGTTCGCCACAACCTAAATCCTCACATCTTACAGACTATTTGTGTAATCGTTTCACATAAATGTAATCCTTAAGAAAATAAAATTGGCAGGATGAACCATTTAAATAATTTCTTCTCAAAACTGAAGCCAAACCATAGGGTGGCTTGGAGAAAAGGTCGAGGTTCTCCTCCGGATCTATGACATCCCCTACTTCTTCCTCCTTTGGATTCCACAATAAATGTTCCAAATTGAACCATTCCCTTTTCGTACATCTTTATCTGATCTCGTTAAAATGTCATATCCTTTTGAACTCTTTGAAGATAACATTTCCTGATTTTTATTGAGAGTTTTCTTAGGTGACTTTGGTTATCTAAGATGTAATTAACTATAGGGGCTTGCCCTTATAGGAAGTTTCTCCGAACCCAGCTTAATATAAATCCTATTTAATTCTTTGTATTAAATAGGGGAACTTGTCGGCAAATAATATGGTTTCACATACCAAACGGATGTCATATATTTCTTAGTTTATTTGATTGAGTCTCATCCTCAAGTCTTGTGTTTATCTTTCGGGATAGATACAGGGTTTGAGGTATAGTGCACTTTCATTTAAACAATGAAAAATATGGGGTCAGTTTAATTTCATATTTTCCTAAACTTATATATGTGTGTGTGTGTGAGTGTGTGTGTGTGTGTGTGTGTGTGTGTAAATTAAACATCTTTCCGAAGCAAGCGACAGGATTTTGATTCCGGCGACTGACAACTTCCGACAGGCAACTCCACAACCAAAAATTGTGTCGACAGCTTCTAAGGACTCCGCTGGGGATTAGTTTCTCTCTTCATTTAAATCAGGGAATATTATTTTCATACATACGTAATGTGTCAATGTCCCTTATGGACCAGATTACCCTTCTTCCGTTGACATGCTTCACCCATATCTTTCTTGGGTAAGTACAGTCAACTCTTTTGGACTTTAGGACTATCTGTTTAATCACTTTTGAAAAGAGAGGTTCAGGACTTCATTACAACTTTTATTTTCTGTGTCGGGTCGGACCCCCAATAGTTGTGTTGGTGGACTAGTTCTGTCGGGGCGTTGTGCATTGTGAAGTTGGTCCTGCACTGGGTCCTAAACTTTGCATTTTCTTCATCTCCATCAGGTTTTGTTTGCTTTTATGTGAATCAATCCAAGTTGGTGCTTTTCTTTGCGCTCATTTAATTTGCTAATTGCAACTCTTAAATGCTTTAATCATAAATAAATAACAAATTTGAAAAATAAAATAATAGAGGATGCCCAATTCATAAGACAAGTGCGTTAAGTTGAGTACTTTTGTCGAAACTGCAAGGCACGGGACATCGCTGACTTTCAAAAATTCTTCAATTGACAGAAACAATTTCTTCACCAAGGTTGATCTTTTGTTTCACCTTCGGAATAGAGTTCGCTGTCAACAGGGATGAACTATCTAACCTGGCAGTTATTAAGTTTCGACAAGGATTCGATGATATTGAAGTCAAGTTCGGGAAGGTGACCATCACAGTAATGAAGTTTGAAACAGATAAGTCAGTGGAGCCTATCATAGAGTTCAACTTGAAATATGCCGAGAAATTCTCCCTTTCAAAGGTGTTGGTTGAAAAGAAACCAACTAGTTCTGAAAAGNCAACTTGAAATATGCCGAGAAATTCTCCCTTTCAAAGGTGTTGGTTGAAAAGAAACCAACTAGTTCTGAAAAATATATCGTTGGGAGCATTGGGATTTCTCCGAGAACTATTTTTACTCCTACTACCGGATTCACTGCCACCACGCCAGCTGTTTTGCCAAGTGAGTGAAAAGAGATTCAACATGAGGAAGAGTCAATTGACGCTTATACCTCACCATTTTCTGGATTCGAGATTGGGTCCAATTTAAAGCCTGCACAACTGATAAAGGCACATGAAAGGAGGCGTAGCCAAGAAATTTTGAAAGCCAAACAGCCTAGATAATCCTGCCAACAACAGGCATAACAATATGGCCAGTCTAGCCAACAATTGCCTCAAGGAGGATCATACCGAGCAAAGAATAAGAAAATGTCTATGTGAGAATGACAGAAAGTGGTGTATTCCTTTAAAGAGGAAGCCATGTCGAAGATGTTTCATGACTTGCTAATGAAACCAAAATTCAGACTACCAAAGCTAAAAAAGCCAGAGGAAGCCAGCATGAAATATCATCCTCAATACTGTTCATACCATTAGTTGCTCGGCCACACCATAGAAAAATGTTTTATCTTCAAGGATTAGCTTGAGGAGAGTTTCAAAAGTAGAAATGTAATGATCCTGAAAGAGTATTTGAAAGAACCTGAGAAAGGTTCCGTAAATATGATTTCGGTTGATTCNCCTTTAAAGAGGAAGCCATGTCGAAGATGTTTCATGACTTGCTAATGAAACCAAAATTCAGACTACCAAAGCCAAAAAAGCCAGAGGAAGCCAGCATGAAATATCATCCTCAATACTGTTCATACCACTAGTTGCTCGGCCACACAATAGAAAAATGTTTTATCTTCAAGGATTAGCTTGAGGAGAGTTTCAAAAGTAAAAATGTAATGATCTTGAAAGAGTATTTGAAAGAACCTGAGAAAGGTTCCGTAAATATGATTTCGGTTGATTTGATTAACTTCTACATAACTACACCAGTGCTCAACAAAAGAAGTGACACTCTTCAGAAGTCCCCAACTGACCTAAAAGTAATCAAAGGAAAGTCAATCAAGGCTAAGCTGGAGAAAATCCGAGGCAATATTGCGTGATTTTTTGAAGAACAAAGAAAAGATATGAATGATGAAAATTATGATGTGTCAGATCACATGGATGAAGGATTAACAGAAATCAATGTCATCAAGACTCGGGCCGAGTTATCTGCGTGCGACTGACCAAAGGAAAATATGTTAAGATTTTCATACCTATTTTACACTGATTTTATTGATATTGCACTTTAAAGAAAGGTATTTTTGTNACTCGGGATGAGTTATCTGCGTGCGACTGACCAAAGGAAAATATGTTAAGATTTTCATACCTATTTTACACTAATTTTATTGATATTGCACTTTAAAGAAAGGTATTTTTGATGTTTTGTTGCAGGTATGTTGAATTATTGTGATCTGGAGCAAAAAGATGCAAAAAGGAGCGAATTTGGAGCAAAAAGGACCAAAATATGAAGATTTGATCTTGGGCGCCAACGAGGAGCTCAACGCCGCCAACAGCGAGTTTTTCCCGAGAGTCTAAAACTAAATATTCTAGAAGCCCGCCGACGGCGACATCGAGCCCACCAACGGCGAGCACGTTGGTTCTCTCAATAGATGCATTGAATGTGGACGATTTTTTAAGGGACGCATGGNAATTTGGAGCAAAAAGGACCAAAATATGAAGATTTGATCTTGGGCGCCAACGAGGAGCTCAACGCCGCCAACGGCGAGTTTTTCCCGAGAGTCTAAAATTAAATATTCTAGAAGCCCGCCGACGGCGACATCGAGGCCACCGACGCCGAGCACGTTGGTTCTCTCAACAGATGCATTGAATGTGGACGATTTTTTAAGGGACGCTTGAGCAACTCTTGAAAACTCTTTTACAACTTTAAAAGAAACATTTGAATGCCGAAAAAGGGGGTGTCCATGGGTGTCCAGGTGTTCTCTCAACAGTGCATTGAATGTGGATGATTTTTGAAGAGACGCTTGGGCAACTCTTGAAATGTCTTCTAAAACTTTAAAAGAAACAATTTAGAGGCCAAAAAAGGGGTGTCCGCTGAGTCTTTGTTGTTTGTGGTGTCCATTAGAGTGTAGAGAGTGGTTAGTATTGTGTGGAATTCTTCGAGAGATTGTAAGAGTAGAAGGAAAGTGAGAGATTTCTTCCTCCTTGCCANAATGAGAGATTTCTTCCTCCTTGCCGCTTCGAAGGAGAATTCTGTGTGCTGTAAGAAAATGAAGAGATTCAGAGGAACTTCGAGGAGTTTGCTTGGGGAGAAATTAGAGATAAGTGGTATTTACTTATTGAATTTTATATGACTTTGCTTTTATATATAAATTCCAAGTTTTGTAATATCTTCTCCATGAGTTCTGAGTAATTTTCTCTGTCTTTCTCCTTGTCTTAAGATTCTGTGAAATGGTGATTTGAATTGGTTATGCCATGAGAATGTTAAAGAAGTTGTGATGATCTTTTCACTTCAATCTTAATTTACTTTCAATATGACCAATTAATTTGTTAAAATATGTTGATTTTTACAACTAAAGTGAAGATTACATCCAAGATTTAGGGAGGTCAAAGTCCTTGAAAGTTGGGTGCAAATAAATAGGGAAATAAAATTATCGGGCGTAGAATTGGAGATTTTAGAGTGACAGACTAAAATCCTCAATT
>JXCR01097076.1:32301-91339 GCA_002079205.1 Phalaenopsis hybrid cultivar | reverse complement strand
TCCTCTTGTGAGTCGAGGTGATCAATCGGTGTAAATTCCTCAAGTAATAAAATCTTCTGAAACTCCGTGAACGTAGACAATTTGTCGAACCACGTAAATCTGTGTGTTACTCTTTTCTGGTGTGAATTTTCTCGTTCTATTTTTTCACTTCAAAGATTGTTCTTCTGTTTTTATTCTATATACCACAACTGATTGGTATAGATCTTGTAATAATAACAACTGGTATCAAAGTGTGGTTTCGGATCTTAAAAAGAATGATGGCTGCAGATGAAATGAAGGTTTTGAGGAATCGAGAAATTTGATGGCACAAATTTTGGTTATTATAGAATGCAGATAGAGAATTATATTTATGGGAAGAAATTTCATCTTCCGTTATTGGGGAAAAGACCTGAAAGAACGGATGAAACTGAATGAAATTTGTTGGATCGACAAGTTCTGGGGATTATTCGATGGACCCTTTCGAGGTCTGTTGCACACATCGTCATCAAGGAAATAACGACTGCAGATCTCATGGCAGTCTTATCAGGTATGTATGAAAAGTCATCGGCGAATAACAAGGTACACTTGATGAAGAAGTTAATTAACTTGAAGATGGCGGAAGGTATTTTTGTTGCTCAACACCTAAATGTTTTCAATACTTTCACAAATCAATTGTCGTCTGTGGNAACAAAATCTTCCCAATTAACTAATATAATTAATATGCTCCCTAACTTGCCATGAGGCTTGCTTCGCCACAATCTTTCAACCACTCCATTTAATATAATTGTAGCTAAAGACACATTTCTTTCCTCAAGTCAAGGTGTTGCCTAAAATCTTTTCCATGTGTAATAATCAATTTTTAGCCACAATTAATCCTTCATTTCTCTCCAAAAATTATTATCACAAATCTGGGAACAACTTAGAAGTATTATTCATGGCAGCAGCGTCATTAAAATCAACATCAGGGTCAAAGCACTAGTGCCCACAATGACAGTAGTGATAATTGATCTCCCACCATATTTTCTTCTCCCACGTTCTCTTGTGCATCCACTAATTTGAAGTAAAATAACATTGCCTAATTACAGTTAACTTAAATCTCTAAAATTTTCTATAAAAATTTCTTGCTAATAATCCTGCCGGCTCGCTTGAAATGACCATACTACTTATTCCTAAATTTTGTGTGCTCTAAAACCACTTTTGTCATGGCGTAACTCGAGTGCTTGAAATTTTCAAGGCAAAATCAAAAGATCAGACAATGAAAATCAATTTTCAATTAATATTATTAACTACTAATGATCTAATGATTTGAAAAGAACTAATCAAAAAAATTAATTAAACATAAACGAAAACTATCTAGTAGAAATTACATTTTTACTATCTTGATTTCATCTTCTATAAATCTTTTCTCTTATACTATTCATTTTCTAATTGCAACAATTTATCTTTAAAAAATATATTATTTAACATATCGTGAGTTATCAACTACATAGCAATTACTCATATTTAAAAACATAAAAAAAGAGATCAAACATGCATGCCTGTCAAATATGGTAAATTGGTACTGAAATGGTTTAATATTAGCCAACATCACAAAACATTTCTTTTGTTAGCGCTGGAGCCCGGTTCGGACCCCTTCGCTCTCCCGATAGCGAAGATCGTGATCCTGTCTCCCGCACCGCAAATTCGTTTGATCGCGAAAGGTCACGTCGCGATGCTGATTCGATCTGTGGTTTCCTAACCGCTCCCGCCTTCCTAGTTCGCGAAGCAAAGCAGCGGGTCACCTTTAGATTTTGTAGTTACGAGAAGTTCTGGTTTTTGAGTTCTTCGGTTTACTCGCATAAGGTTTCCCGTGGCGGTGGAATAGAAGTGAAAGGAGTAGTTCTGCTGAATAGGAAGAAGAAAACTGTTCTCACTGGTTTTTTCTTGGTGGCTTATGACAAAAGAGAAATTGAGTTTATTTATCTTGTATGTGTTTCTTCTTCGGTGTATCTCGGTGTAGAGAGAAAAAAACAAAAAGAAAATAAGAGAGAGAGTAATGAAGAGTGAGAGATNATCACAAAACATTTCTTTTGTTAGCGCTGGAGCCCGGTTCGGACCCCTTCGCTCTCCCGATCGCGAAGATCGTGATCCCGTCTCCCGCACCGCGAATTCGTTTGATCGCGAAAGGTCACGTCGCGATGCCGATTCGATCTGTGGTTTCCTAACCGCTCCTGCATTCCTAATTTGCGAAGCAAAGCAGCGGGTCTCCTTTAGATTTTGTAGTTACGAGAAGTCCTGGTTTTTGAGTTCTTCGGTTTACTCGCAGAAGGTTTCCCGTGGCGGTGGAATAGAAGTGGAAGGAGTAGTTCTGCTGAATAGGAAGAAGAAAACTGTTCTCACTGGCTTTTTCTTGGTGGCTTATGACAGAAGAGAAATTGAGTTTATTTCTCTTGTATGTGTTTCTTCTTCGGTGTATCTCGGTGTAGAGTGAGAAGAACAAAAAGAAAATAAGAGAGAGAGTAATGAAGAGTGAGAGAATCCTCTTGTGAGTCGAGGTGATCAATCGGTGTAAATTCCTCAAGTAATAAAATCTTCTGAAACTCCGTGAACGTAGACAATTTGTCGAACCACGTAAATCTGTGTGTTACTCTTTTCTGGTGTGAATTTTCTCGTTCTATTTTTTCACTTCAAAGATTGTTCTTCTGTTTTTATTCTATATACCACAACTGGTTGGTATAGATCTTGTAATAACAACAACTGGTATCAAAGTGTGGTTTCGGATCTGAGAAAGAATGATGGCTGCAAATGAAATGAGGGTTTTGAGGAATCGAGAAATTTGATGGCACAAATTTTGGTTATTGTAGAATGCAGATAGAGAATTATATTTATGGGAAGAAATTTCATCTTTCGTTATTGGGGAAAAGACCTGAAAGAACGGATGAAACTGAATGAAATTTGTTGGATCGACAAGTTCTGGGGGTTATTCGATGGACCCTTTCGAGGTCTGTTGCACACATCGTCATCAAGGAAATGACGACTGCAGATCTCATGGCAGTCTTATCAGGTATGTATGAAAAGTCATCGGCGAATAACAAGGTACACTTAATGAAGAAGTTAATTAATTTGAAGATGGCGGAAGATATTTCTGTTGCTCAACACCTGAATGTTTTCAATACTATCACAAATCAATTGTCGTCTGTGAAAATTGATTTTGATGATGAGATATGTGCATTGATCTTGTTGACTTCATTGTCAGATAGTTGGGAAGTCATGAGGATAGCAGTTAGCAGTTCTGCAGGTAAATCTAAACTGAAATACGATGATATTCATGATTTGATTTTGGTTGAGGAAGTTCGTAGTAAAGATTCTGGCGAGGTCTCAGGTTCGAGTTCGGCACTGAATGTTGATTTCAGAGGGAGATGGCATGACAGGAACTCAAGTATAGGGAGATCAAAATCAAAGTTTAGTAAGCAGACAACTTGTTGAAATTGTGACAAGGCTGACCACATAAAAAAGAACTGCAGAAATCCTAAAAAGATGGAGAATGATAGCGCAAATGCGGTATCCAAAGAATCACAAGATGTACTATTGTTGGCAGTTCATAGTTCTATTGAAGACTTGATATTGGATTTAGGGGCTTTGAATGTGGTAAGAAATCTACAAGAGGCCATAGTGCAGGGCAGTGATGGAAGTGAAGAGAAAAGTGGGTCTGAGGCACCCATTTCTATTGTTCCACAGACAGATGTTGAAGAACCACAGAGCTATGAAGAAATATTGCAAGATGAAAGTTCGAGTAAGTGGGAGCTAACAGAACTTCCACCAGGGAAGAAGGCATTGCACAACAAGTGGGTGTACCAGGTGAAGACTGAGTGTGATATCAGTAAGAGATACAAAGCTAGACTTGTTAAAAAAAGCTTTCAGCATAGGCAGAATATTGCTCATGCAGTGGGAGTTGTAAGAAGAGACAAGAGTGACCCAGAAAATAACTTGGAGGTGCAAAGCTACGTGGAGCATGATGATATGTTAACTAAGGGTGTTACTCTTGAGAAACTGAAGTTGTGCACAGTTTTAGTTGTTCTTCTGAAGTAAAGACAGGTTTTGAGTTCCATAGGTGGAGGATTCAAGATAGAGGATTCAAGATAGGGGATTCAAGGTGGAGGATTCATGCTGAAAAAAAGAGCGACGTCATCAGTGGAGGATATCACTTTGAGGAAATAGATGTTGTAGCATGTGTTCCGGTCTCCAAGTGGGAGATTGTTAGCGCTGCAGCCCAATTCGGACCCCTTCACTCTCCCAATCGTGAAGATCGTGATCCCGTCTCTGCCTCCTCCCGCATGCGCGAATTCGTCTGATCGCGAAAGGTCGCGCCGCTCTGTCGCGATGCTGATTCGATCTGCGGCTTCCCTAACCGCTCCCGCCTTCCTCTTTCGCGAAGCGAATCATCCCTTCGCTCACTTCTCTTCGTGATAAAAAAAGCAGCTCTCCTTTAGCTTTTGTAGTTATGAAAAGTCACAGTTTTTGAGTTCTTCAGTTTTCTCGGGACAGATGAAGATTTCCACGGGGTAATGGAAGAGAAGTGCAAGAAGTAGTTCCTTGTTGTATAGGAAGAAGGAAGAAGAAGAAAATTGTTCTCCCTAGGCTTCTTCTTGGGAGCTTGTAGCAGAAGAGAAATTGGGTTTATTTCTCTTGTACGTGTTTCTTCTTCGGTGTATCTCGGTGCAGAGTTTCNTAAAATACCCAAGATTCCAACAAAGCATGCTTCCGAACTGAATTTCAGCAAAACAAGCAAATTTCCACTCCATGTTTATATTTATTTTCTTTTTTTGTGACGAGTTGGTAGGCAGCTGAGTTGTTAGTCGTAAGAANGCATGCTTCCGAACTGAATTTCAGCAAAACAAGCAAATTTCCACTCCAGGTTTATATTTATTTTCTTTTTTTGTGATGAGTTGGTAGGCAGCTGAGTTGTTAGTCGTAAGACCCCTTTAACATGGGTTTGATCCCTATGGGGACTGATAGCACATTATTTTATCTAGTCTTCTGAGCAAAATGAAACCTTTCTTTTTTTTTTTTTTGTAGATTTATTTGAATGGTGAAAAGCAATGATAGGAAAATGGCCAGCGCTAGAGTATTTTTGCGAACATCACGAAAACAAAAATATTTTGATCAGCTTAACTTCACTAACAAAATAGGCATATCTTATATTGTGCAATTATACCAACATTAGTTATCTTATATCCATTACAACCTTACTCGCAATAAGAAAATTTAAGTGTATAAACTATCGCTCAAAAATATCAATATATATATATATATATATATATATATAAACAAACAAATAAATAAAGCACACAGATCAATGATCGAAATTCATGTTTTCCTTTAGTGTCACACTAACAGATCGGGTAGATTTGGGAAGATGAAAGAAAAATTAAAAAAATAGAAATAAAATATAAGGGCACCCTCCCAATGATTAAGCATGAAAATGAACTAAAAAATGTTGCAGAAAATATATTCCCTAGCTTTTAATTCAGTAAGGTAGAACTAAATATAGTACATTCTAGTAAAATTAATTGCAATACCTTCAAACTTATAGCAAATGAGATGAGTAACTTGGTTTGCTATCAAAGGCTTTGAAAAACGTCCTCCCATCAAGGAAACCATTCTCTGCAAATCAAATGAGAAAACAGGTGTAAGAACCCTAAGGACAACTTTCCAAAAGAGCATACATGATCAAGAAATAGCTTTCTAGCAAGGAGATGTGCAGGTCCCGAAAGAACCTGTAGAAGTCCCTTCTAAGAATGTAAGAGAGGGAGTTCAGAGTCAAGTTGAAATATTTGGTTCATAACCACCGTCAAAAAGATCATGAAGTGGAAACCGGAAATTTGTGATATGCATCCTTGTAAATGGTGAGTAATTTTCTTTTTATGTAAAACCAATTCAAAATTTTCAACATACTTCTATTTTTATTTTTAAAAAATAGCTCTATCCCCTTGTATATTGCGTCACAATTAAAAACTTGAAATAAATGGACAAACAAGTACTTCCACCAGGAAAAAGAAATATGTTTATGTGGAAAAAGAAAAATGTTTATCAACTGCAGCCCAGTTTGCTCGCCCATCCTTTGGTCTGAAGCAATGAATGGTGCACCTGACGCTTACAGCACTAGATGTGTTGAGCGAGTTAGTGTCCCCTGTTTATTACAGCATACATGATGCATGGCTGTAAAAGGCAGAAAAGGTAGGAAACACTCCAGAAGTGGAAGTAACAAATTCAGCATACTTCTTGATAAAATTTCTGATTACTTGGTTGTTTCTCTCATTTGTGACACTTATGAAGAACCTAGCGCAAACCAACAAAACTGGAAGAACAAACTCAACCTATTTCTATGCTCTACTGATTCTCCAAACCCATTGGAGAGCAAAATTACATGATAAGTTGGTTAAAGGAAAAGGTTGCTTGAAAGTTTCTCCTTAAATTCTAAACCAAGAAATGTTGTAGAATATGTTTATATTTAAACCTTGACCACATGTACTCCAATAATGACCCAAGCATAAAATGACAGAATTTGAAATAGATGAATTTGTATTTTTAATGATTAAGCCAATGAAAAGTACATTTAGGTTTAATCAAAAAGAGAAGTTGACTCCCAAGTACAGTGGACCATTTAAAATTATTGAAAGAATGTAAAAAGCTTACAGATCAACATTGCTCATAGAAATATGTCTGACTTGCACGATATTTTTTATATATCAATGCTCAACAAATGAATTATCAACATAGAACAGAAGATAACTAATAATGAAATAGAAATAAAAAACAATCCAACTTAGATTAAAAAAATAACACGAAAGAAAATTAGATTTTGATGCTAAAAAAACTAAAAAATAGATAAATTCCTTTAGTGAAAGTGAATTGGATACACAGATCAATGAAAGAAGCAACTTGGAAAAAAAGAGCAATATATGAAACAGAAATTTACTCACCTGTTCAGCAGATTATGAAAAAACGAATTCTGACGACAAATTTCCTAAGAGGAAAGAACTACAATACTAAAATATTTATAATGTATACATGCAAAATACTCTAAACAAATTATACACCAAAACTTCAAATTTTATGAAAGCCATAAAAAATCATTCCATTGCAATTTACACTTAAAAAAGATCATTTTAAAATATATAAATATATGATAGCTCTCAAAAATTTTAAAAAATATCAATTAGTTTTCATTTTCATTAATTTCTTTTTAATTTTAATGTTCATGTGTATTGTAGCTGCAGTGAAAATCCAATAAGCAAGCGAACGCCTTTTTATATCAAAATCCCCCTTACAATAAGCAAATGAACGCCAAGGCAAAAATAAGCAGACTGAAACACTGAGGAAAAGAAGAGTAAATAGGATGAAGGGAGAAGTGCTAAAAGAGAAAAAAAAAAGAAGAGCAGAGGAAGAAGAGCACTGAAGGAGAAAAAGCCCCGAGTTTTGAGGTGAAAATATGGCTTTTTTTTTTGGGGTAATTTCTCCAATACAATGACTTTGATTCAAGGTTGATATGCATTGACATGTATGACGAGTAATAATTTGAAGGTAAAAGAATATATAGAGAATGAATTGAATTAATTTGAGTTGAAAATTTAAATTTAGTTTAATACGAAAAATTTATTCAGTTTAGCTTGTTTAAAATGAATGAAGTTTCGGGATATGCAAATTCTGATATAGAAATCGCTTTTTTTTTAGATATTTTGCATGTGTATTTTTATGTAAATTAGACTGATGAGTCAATACAGTAAAATTTCTGATATTATAAAAAAAATTTATGACTTGCTACTCATAAGTAAATGTTCACACATAAATTATGACAATACAAACTCTTAATTATATGTATAATAATTATATAAATGTTTTGTTAATTAGTGACACTTTTTAAATGCAAAGACATGATATTTTTAAATTGATCATTTGTATATACAAATGTTCAGCATACTTTATAATGAATCACATGTTTATTTAAATGTTCAATGATGAAAATGCATTGAGCTTAAAAAATAGCATGTTATGAGGGGATAGGATGGCAAGGACTAGCTTACAATATATGTATAGGTACGGTGGCAAAGGTGAGCCATAATAAACATGATAATAAGCAAAAGAAAAGCAACAAAGGTGCACCTAAATGTGAAAATTAAATATGAACACGTAAAATAACAAAAAGTGAGCCCAAAGAAAGATAAAAGAGTATCCAAGCAAATATGTTTATGAAACAGGCACAGAAAAACAATAATGTGTGCTATTAAATAATAGCCAATGAACATAACCCCACATAGATGATATATTCTAAAGTAGGAAAGAAAATATTTCCTTCTATACTTTAATAATTTAAATAAAAGAGAAATAAATTTATAAAAAAATTGAATTAGCATGATATCACATATGCATATATCAAAAATAATGAATAACATTTTAAAATTTTAATATTATTTTAAAATTTTATTTCAGTGAAATATTTTAGTTATTATTAAACCAATTGTTGTTGAGATAATTTTATTTTACAATGATTATAAATTTTTATAGCAGCATGTGTTATTTATTTTAATTCTTAAACTATTTAAATTTTATTTTAATAGTTGCTTATCTTGTTGAGCTTCTAAACTCATCGCATATTATGTTAAAATTTATTTCAAAAAAATGGGGAAAACAAGGCTCAGGTTGAGTAACAATCAAGCCCATTTCGGTGATTACATTTTATTATAACTATTGTATGATAAAAGAGTATCAGAGTAGTGTATCAAATGAAATGTATGATATATATAAGAAACTTATTGTATATAGATGCTTAGTACACACATAAATTATTTTTTTTTATTACCATCATTTAATATGATTGATTGATTTTAAAGGATATTTGTGAATTACAATAATGAGTAATATAATATTTCAAAAATATTTAAATGTATGAGTTTATCTCACTCAATCTATTCCAATAAGTAGGATGCCAAAATAAGAGTTGGAGGTATATTCAATCAACAAGCTCACACCCGCCACCATTACGTCCCACATAGATTTAAAGAGGTTCATTCATTCATGATGCCTCAAAATGCATGAGATGTTGAAACAGATCTCTGCGATTAATTTAAAATAAAAATTAATATATGAATAAAAAAGATTCTATAAACAAATGAATTCATTAAAATTCCTAAATTTCCAAAAAAAAAAAAACTTATAAAAGTTTATATTTTAAGTATACACTCTATGAAAAATCAAATTATATGATTTCCATCAAAAAGTACACTTCTCAAAATTCCCCAAAAGTTTAAATCAATACAATTTTATTTAAATTTTAGGAGTTTATAAATGTTAAGAAAAAGAAGATGAATTTGAACTTCAAAGGGCTTCTCATGACCATTATGGTTACCTAATGGCCAATTTATAAGTTCCTATATTTATAATTTCACACTTAAAATAAGATAAATTATCAATTTGCCCCCAAAATAAGAATATTAATAAAAAAAAGACATGGGAAGCCAAAATTATAAAATTGAAAAGACAAAACCTTCTTAATCATCATAAGGTGCTAAAACAATAAAACCACCACCATAAATCATAACAATTAAATCAATCACTTAGGTATCAAACCATCAAGCCCACTAAATCATCGATTTATTGCTCAAGTTTAAGTCCACTGTATAACAATTAATTATTATGAAATTGAAATGTGTCTTATTAATTATTTTTAGAATTCATCATTGAAATCTTCAATTTAATAACTAATATATCATATGGAGATTGATGTTAAAAATTTAATCCTAGCTATTATTATTACTATTATTATTATATAACTTTAATGAAATCACATGATAACTTAATCAAATGTGATTTCATTTCTTAGACTATTCTAACAGTAAAGAATTATAAGTAAAATAAACTTTAAAATAAAACTCTAACCACACAAAAAATAGTTCATGCTGTATCCAATCTTCCCCACATGTTCTGTCTCAGGAAATCAATTACTCAATTTGGCGCAAACCCGCATTATCAACACCTAAGCTCTGCTTTCATGCACCCACCCATTCTACTTCTTGATAATATCTTGCTTGTAAGCTACTCTTGCTTGCACACTACCCTAGTATAGAGGTGTAATTGAGCCAAGCCGACCCGGACACACTTGATAAGTGCCTCATAAGCTAACCTCGATAAACTAACAAGCCAAGCTCATGAGCCGACTCTTTAAAAAAGATTAATAAAAAAATATACTCAAAAAATAATAAATTTTAAGACTATCTCTAAATTCATAAAAATAATTAAAAAAAGATATTTATAATTATTCATTATATTTGTCATTTTATTATAGCACTAAATTAAATTAATATTAGTTTCATTATTTTATAATAAGCAAGTCGGCTTATTAGCCAGCTCAAACTCGAAGACTTAAGCTCGAGCTCGAACTCAAACTCGATTAATTTAATTAAGCTCAAGCTGAAGGTGACTCATATTGAGGGTGGCTCAAGCTCGACTTGACTCGTTTACGCCCCAACCCTAGTACACACCTACTCAACTGGCTTGGTTGCGCTTGCTTGTGATCGACACAAGCCCTTCTCTACTCATATGCAGCTCAAGTCCTCACAATCTGCGTGGTTTTTGCTTGCAACCAACGCTTCTCCTACCCTTGAACTTGATTCCACTTCTCATCCTCATTGATCGCAATGCCTACTCATGAAAGTCCCATGTTTTCACTAGCTCATCACTTTTGCATAAGGGATACACTCCACTCCCTCGTCACCCCCTTAAATGCCACTCCCTTCTATTAATAAGGAATTGACTAATGACAGTTCAATTGAATCGGCATTATTAGGCTCAAAATCTTTATTTTTTTTTAAAAAAAAGTGCAATCTTCCCAACTTACAAAAATTTTCCACTCAAAATTTATATACTGTAACTTATTATATTTATCTAGCATGAATCATTTACTACTACACATCAAACAATAATGTTAACCTAACTACTCAATAATATAAATTCATAACAATTGAAAAATCATAAAAAATTAATATCAATGTCAAATACACGTCTAAAGTACTAGGAATGCCAATTCATTAAAGATAACATTTTAATGTAATAATGATTATAATAATAAATTATTAAATATTTTCTACATTCTTACCCACAGCAGTAAGTTCTCAACTATCTAGATATAAGGCCAAAACTCATGTTTGGATATTTTGTATTAACTATAATTGACTGAGCTGATGCAATTGACTCAATCCTCATTTGTCTATCAACAATCTTCTATGAGAGCTATCTTTTAATTGTTAGACGACTTCAGGCCAAGTTTAGGATAGTATTTAGCTATATCGCCAAGCTGGCGACACCAATAGCATATGTTAGAGCCCAATAAACATTCACTCTTATGATATTTTTTGCACTTGGAATAGGGTTCCATGATATTATGAGCCATGCCACTATTAGCACCCCCAAAACTAGACTTGAACTTCTCATTTGATCATTCAAAGAGAGCCATGTGTTCACCTTCAACAATGCTCTTCCTCTTGTGAAACTTCTTAAACTTATGAATAATCTGAAAAATTAATTTTTACCCTCCTGTCCCACTAACCACTATAGAATAATATTGAACCCCAAAAACTATCAAAGACCACCTAATTGAGTTTTTCAAGCCAATATATAGATATAGTACTTCTCCTCAGCAGTCAATACCAATGCTTACCACAACAAAGTAGTAAATTATGTCTCCTACTTCATGACAATCTTCTCATCTTGCATCAATCTAATGAACTTCTCATGTATTTATCTTCTTTCAAAAAAAGGTACAAAACACTATCTAAACAAAACAAAATCTTCCCAATTAACTAATATAATTAATATGCTCCCTAACTTGCCATGAGGCTTGCTTCGCCACAATCTTTCAACCACTTCATTTAATATAATTGTAGCTAAAAACACATTTCTTTCCTCAAGTCAAGGTGTTGCCTAAAATCTTTTCCATGTGTAATAATCAATTTTTAGCCACAATTAATCCTTCATTTCTCTCCAAAAATTATTATCACAAATCTGGGAACAACTTAGAAGTATTATTCATGGCAGCAGCGTCATTAAAATCAACATCAGGGTCAAAGCACTAGTGCCCACAATGACAGTAGTGATAATTGATCTCCCACCATATTTTCTTCTCCCACGTTCTCTTGTGCATCCACTAATTTGAAGTAAAATAACATTGCCTAATTACAGTTAACTTAAATCTCTAAAATTTTCTATAAAAATTTCTTGCTAATAATCCTGCCGGCTCGCTTGAAATGACTATACTACTTATTCCTAAATTTTGTGTGCTCTAAAACCACTTTTGTCATGGCGTAACTCGAGTGCTTGAAATTTTCAAGGCAAAATCAAAAGATGAGACAATGAAAATCAATTTTCAATTAATATTATTAACTACTAATGATCTAATGATTTGAAAAGAACTAATCAAAAAAATTAATTAAACATAAACAAAAACTATCTAGTAGAAATTACATTTTTACTATCTTGATTTCATCTTCTATAAATCTTTTCTCTTATACTATTCATTTTCTAATTGCAACAATTTATCTTTAAAAAATATATTATTTAACATATCGTGAGTTATCAACTACATAGCAATTACTCATATTTAAAAACATAAAAAAAGAGATCAAACATGCATGCCTGTCAAATATGGTAAATTGGTACTGAAATGGTTTAATATTAGCCAACATCACAAAACATTTCTTTTGTTAGCGCTGGAGCCCGGTTCGGACCCCTTCGCTCTCCCGATAGCGAAGATCGTGATCCTGTCTCCCGCACCGCAAATTCGTTTGATCGCGAAAGGTCACGTCGCGATGCTGATTCGATCTGTGGTTTCCTAACCGCTCCCGCCTTCCTAGTTCGCGAAGCAAAGCAGCGGGTCACCTTTAGATTTTGTAGTTACGAGAAGTTCTGGTTTTTGAGTTCTTCGGTTTACTCGCATAAGGTTTCCCGTGGCGGTGGAATAGAAGTGAAAGGAGTAGTTCTGCTGAATAGGAAGAAGAAAACTGTTCTCACTGGTTTTTTCTTGGTGGCTTATGACAAAAGAGAAATTGAGTTTATTTATCTTGTATGTGTTTCTTCTTCGGTGTATCTCGGTGTAGAGAGAAAAAAACAAAAAGAAAATAAGAGAGAGAGTAATGAAGAGTGAGAGATTCCTCTTGTGAGTCGAGGTGATCAATCGGTGTAAATTCCTCAAGTAATAAAATCTTCTGAAACTCCGTGAACGTAGACAATTTGTCGAACCACGTAAATCTGTGTGTTACTCTTTTCTGGTGTGAATTTTCTCGTTCTATTTTTTCACTTCAAAGATTGTTCTTCTGTTTTTATTCTATATACCACAACTGATTGGTATAGATCTTGTAATAATAACAACTGGTATCAAAGTGTGGTTTCGGATCTTAAAAAGAATGATGGCTGCAGATGAAATGAAGGTTTTGAGGAATCGAGAAATTTGATGGCACAAATTTTGGTTATTATAGAATGCAGATAGAGAATTATATTTATGGGAAGAAATTTCATCTTCCGTTATTGGGGAAAAGACCTGAAAGAACGGATGAAACTGAATGAAATTTGTTGGATCGACAAGTTCTGGGGATTATTCGATGGACCCTTTCGAGGTCTGTTGCACACATCGTCATCAAGGAAATAACGACTGCAGATCTCATGGCAGTCTTATCAGGTATGTATGAAAAGTCATCGGCGAATAACAAGGTACACTTGATGAAGAAGTTAATTAACTTGAAGATGGCGGAAGGTATTTTTGTTGCTCAACACCTAAATGTTTTCAATACTTTCACAAATCAATTGTCGTCTGTGGAAATTGATTTTGATGATGAGATATGTGCATTGATCTTGTTGACTTCATTGTCAGATAGTTGGGAAGTCATGAGGATAGCAGTTAGCAGTTCTGCAGGTAAATCTAAACTGAAATACGATGATATTCATGATTTGATTTTGGTTGAGGAAGTTCGTAGTAAAGATTCTGGCGAGGTCTCAGGTTCGAGTTCGGCACTGAATGTTGATTTCAGAGGGAGATGGCATGACAGGAACTCAAGTATAGGGAGATCAAAATCAAAGTTTAGTAAGCAGACAACCTGTTGAAATTGTGACAAGGCTGACCACATAAAAAAGAACTGCAGAAATCCTAAGAAGATGGAGAATGATAGCGCAAATGCGGTATCCAAAGAATCACAAGATGTACTATTGTTGGCAGTTCATAGTTCTATTGAAGACTTGATATTGGATTTAGGGGCTTTGAATGTGGTAGGAAATCTACAAGAGGCCATAGTGCAGGGCAGTGATGGAAGTGAAGAGGAAAGTGGGTCTGGGGCACCCATTTCTATTGTTCCACAGACAGATGTTGAAGAACCACAGAGCTATGAAGAAATATTGCAAGATGAAAGTTCGAGCAAGTGGGAGCTAACAGAACTTCCACCAGGGAAGAAGGCATTGCACAACAAGTAGGTGTACCAGGTGAAGACTGAGTGTGATATCAGTAAGAGATACAAAGCTAGACTTGTTAAAAAAAGCTTTCAGCATAGACAGAATATTGCTCATGCAGTGGGAGTTGTAAGAAGAGACAAGAGTGACCCAGGAAATAACTTGGAGGTGCAAAGCTACGTGGAGCATGATGATATGTTAACTAAGGGTGTTACTCTTGAGAAACTGAAGTTGTGCACAGTTTTAGTTGGTCTTCTGAAGTAAAGACAGAGGTTTTGAGTTCCATAGGTGGAGGATTCAAGATAGAGGATTCAAGATAGAGGATTCAAGGTGGAGGATTCATGCTAAAAAAAAGAGCGACGTCATCAGTGGAGGATATCACTTTGAGAAAATAGATGTTGTAGCATGTGTTCCGGTCTCCAAGTGGGAGATTGTTAGCGCTGCAGCCCAATTCGGACCCCTTCACTCTCCCAATCGCGAAGATCGTGATCCCGTCTCTGCCTCCTCCCGCATGCGCGAATTCGTCTGATAGCGAAAGGTCGCGTCGCTCTGTCGCGATGCTGATTCGATCTGCGGCTTCCCTAACCGCTCCCGCCTTCCTCTTTCGCGAAGCGAATCATCCCTTCGCTCACTTCTCTTCTTAAACAGTGCATGCTTTGATTTCCACGGGGTAATGGAAGAGAAGTGCAAGAAGTAGTTCCTTGTTGTATAGGAAGAAGGAAGAAGAAGAAAATTGTTCTCCCTGGGCTTCTTCTTGGGGGCTTGTAGCAGAAGAGAAATTGAGTTAATTTCTCTTGTACGTGTTTCTTCTTCGGTGTATCTCGGTGTAGAGTTTCTTTGGTGTATCTCGGTGTAGAGAGAGAAGAACAGAGAGAGCAACGAAGAGTGAGAGATTCCTCTTGTAAGTCGAGGTGATCGACTAATGTAAATTCCTCAAATAGTAAAATCCTCGTGAATGTATGCAATTTGCCGAACCACGTAAATCTGTGTGTTACTGTTTTCTGATGTGAATTTTCTCGTTCTATTTTTTCGCTTCAAAGATCATTCTTCTGTTTTTATTCTATATACCACAACTGGTTGGTATAGATCTCGTCATAACATCTTTTGCAGCTTATTTTCATTGATCCATGGATGAAGTATAAAGGCTTAAAAAATGTTGATGATAATGCTTGAATCCTCTATTTCCCAATGACGAAGCCATAGTTTCAATACAATGACAAGGTTGCAAACAGCCTAACATCTCAATTCAAACATGCATAGCTAATCAAATGTTGGCAGAACACTCCAAAAATGACATAGATAATCATGAACCATAAATGGATCCCACTTCTCATCAACTGAACCAAATCACCGAAAAAAATATCCTGCATACCATGATATCATCACGCTCTTGTCTCTGATATCCAGTCAAACAAATGTGTAATGACGTGCTTCCAGGAATCCCACTCAAATCTCTAGGAGGCCAATATAAAACCTGTGTAATGCAAATAAGGAAAGCAGAGCACATATGGTTATTCTGGAGAAAAAAATCTCAGGCACAACAAAAAATGTTACAACTAAACAAATTACAAGTAAGAACAAATAGAAATACCTTTGTGGAATCTGCAAGCATTCCAAAGCCCAAGCTATCATCAATCCACAATTCTGTGACCAGAATTTTCCCATCATTCCTCGCTGCTACACAAACGGGATCATCCTATATAGAAGATGTATGGGATTGTGAAATAAGCTTCAAAAATATAGCAGGAAAAAGAGGTGAAATCAACTGGAAAAAGTGCAACTTACAAAAACACGCCCAGATACAACCACATGGGTGCAACTGGAATCATACCGTCCAACATCAACTCCTCCTCCCTCAGCAAGCTCTGACCGATACTGAAATGGTTTAATATTAGCTAACATCACAAAATATATTTTTTGCAGCTTGTTGTCATTGATCCATGGATGAAGTATAAGGGTTTAGAAAATGTTGATGATAATGCTTGAATGAATCACAAGCAAACAGGCAGAAAAACTATTTACAATATTTCTCTGTTCAATATGGTGAACATTACGGTTATCCAAAAGGAAATGAGGCTTTAATCCCTAGTACTCGATCCATTGCATGACAGTTGCTACTAAGGCTAAGCTCTCGTAGTGTATCCACCAACCCATTCACTTACAAAGTACATATTTCCTCTTTATTATCATATAAATATCAAAGAGAGCAAGGTAAAACAGGAGGAAAAACAATTCAATTGGTTTGTAAAATGCTTTAAAACATAAATGGCTTTGCTACTTTGCCTAAAATAAGTACATTAACCTAAACAAATTTTAGTAGCTGAGCTCAAATAAGCTCAATATTTATTCTAGATCAGCGCGTTTGGAATTGCCAAGGAAGCTTCTTTCTCTGCTATGATATATTTCAAAGCAATAGTGATTGCTTCACTTCGAGCAATTTTTCTTTTCATCTTCCAATGACTCAAATATTTTGATTCTCAATTTCAAAGACTTGACCTTAATAGGCTTCTTGTGAAAACAATGCAGTTGTCTTTTACAACTTCTCACTAGCATAAAACTTTTCACGTTAGCTTCCATTGCAGCATGATGTAGTTCATTTGCTGTCGCTACATTGAGTGCTTTATGATTTGTTTTCGAAAAAAAATTTACCTGGCAAAAATCCAATTTTTGAACAACCGGGGAGAAGATAGAAGTTGACTTTGGCTATTGTTAAGCCCCAGCAAAGATCTCATTTTTTCATTAAAAGAGAAGATTTGTAATTACACAAAAAATGTTCAGTGCCTCTTTTCCCTTATCTTATGCTCCACGGATAGTAATATTAACTTGATTTTAATGCTCAATTCTCTTCTTAGTTTCCTCTTTATTAAATACATGGGTGTGTAAAGATAATCCTCTATCGAATTTCAGATTATCTCAACCTTGATAAAACAAAAGGAGTGTATATAGATGTACCAAAGGGAAAAATTGTACTCAAAGGAGGTGCCAAAATACATGAAGGAACAATGCATTTTCTTTTTTAATAAGAACACTTCAAATATATTATCAGTGATACGTTCTAGAAAATTCGTAGCAGTAGAGTAATAGATTATCTTCTTAGCTTTGCACGAGAATTCAGCACACTCAGGTAAAAGAAAACAATTAGTAATGACACCAGAATTTTTTACGTGGAAAACCCGTAAAAAAAAAACNCAACCTTGATAAAACAAAAGGAGTGTATATAGATGTACCAAAGGGAAAAATTGTACTCAAAGGAGGTGCCAAGATACATGAAGGAACAATGCATTTTCTTTTTTAATAAGAACAATTCAAATATATTATCAGTGATACGTTCTAGAAAATTCGTAGCGGTAGAGTAATAGATTATCTTCTTAGCTTTGCACGAGAATTCAGCACACTCAGGTAAAAGAAAACAATCAGTAATGACACCATAATTTTTTACGTGGAAAACCCGTAAAAAAAAAATACACGGACTGGCCAGATAAAAAAATTCACTATAGGTTGATATTACAGAGACTCATTGTCCCACAGACGACAAAAGGTTACTGGATTTTTCAAATTACAAGATCAACTGACTGCTTCCGGTCAGTGGTGGTTGACGGTGATTGGCAGTGATCGACGGTAGTTAACAGTCGATGACGGATGATGGTGACTGACAGTAACAGTAGTGCTCGGCGGCGGTAGGTGGTTGTTGACGGCGGTCGACAGTGGTCAACGGCGATCGGAGATGGTTGGCTGTAATCGGCGGCGATTGGCAAGTGTTGATAGCAGTTGGCAGTGGTCGACGGCGGAAAGCGGCAATCAAATGTGACAGGAGTGGTGCTTGACTTCAGCTCCTAACCCCACTCATGAGATGGGTGGGGCTCTAATTATAGTGTTATGGGTGCAATGAATGCGAAAATATGAACCACTTTGATCGGACGGTCCAGAGTGATTCCTTCGATTAGAAGGCGTTTAATGGACATTTGAGTGTTGAATGATGTCGGAATTGAGCAATTTTGGGCTCGTTGGATTCGTCATATCGAGACGCTCGATTCAATTATAAACTTTCTAGATTAGGCATTTATTTAACCTTCTAAATATGTCTAGAAAACTTTCAAGAGTGGTTTAATGAATTGATATGAGCTTGATTTGACTCGAATTAGACTATTTTTTGGTAACATTGGATTATTTTTGTCAAACCGGTCAGTTTGATNCTCGTTGGATTCGTCATATCGAGACGCTCGATTCAATTATAAACTTTCTAGATTAGGCATTTATTTAACCTTATAAATATGTCTAGAAAACTTTCAAGAGTGGTTTAATGAATTGATCTGAGCTTGATTTGACTCGGATTAGACTATTTTTTGGTAACATTGGATTATTTTTGTCAAACCGGTCAGTTTGACTATAAGTCTGTTAAAATCGGGGCTCCATATGAGTTTTTACCAAGGTTTGAATATTTTTGCTCAAAAAATTGTCTTGAGATCTATGTCATGCCTCGAGATTTATGTCGGATTATAGAGATTTGTTGGAGATGTATCATTTGCCCCCACATTTTCTGTTGAAATCATTTTTTCGACTGAAAATATCAAGATTTCAGTATGAGAATATATTATATTACTATGAGAATTTATATAAAAATAATATAAACCTCTATATGTTGAAGCAAATAAGTGCAACTCAGTTGATAGAGCTTTTTTCCACGCGGGGGTTGGCGGGTGTTCGACCTTTGTGCAGGACCAAAAATTAAGGTTTTTTTTTTATTGTGGGTCTGAAGATGAAGAGACGGGCATGGCAGTCTTAATAGCGAGGTTTAAGAATCAGAACAGCCGAATTTGGATCAAACTTAGCCAAAAAGAAAGAATTTGAGTAGATTTTAGGAGATCAAATGATGGAATTTGATAAAACATATATATATATATAATAGCAGTTTTCTTTTAGTTTTTTTATTTTGAAAGAAATTGGGTAGGTGTGAATTTGAAAAAAAAAATTATTTGAAATAAAAAAGACGAAAGATCAAATGATAAAAGAATTTAAGTTGATTTCAGTTTTTTTTAACACATTAATCAAATGTTAGTCTCATAAGTATTAATATAAAAATAAATGAGAAATTCTGACTTTTTAATTTTTTTATTTTATAAGGTGGAATTACAAAGACTAGAAGTAAGAAAGCAAAATGATGAAAGGCGAAAGGTCAAATGAGATGAGAATTATGACAGATTTCAATTTTTTTTTTATATAACACATCTATCAAACTTTACAGCCTCATAAGTATAAAATTAGTGAGGAATTCTGACTTTATAATTTTTTAAATTTTTTATATAAGATAGAATATCAAAGGCAAGATAACTGAAAGAAAATAATGAGATGAATGATCAAAACGACAAGAGAATTATGGCAAATTTAAGTTTTTTTTTTAGTTCAATTGTTTTTAATGTTATGGCTCATCTTAAGCCTATAAATAAAAGCCAAGGAGAGGAGAAAGAAAGTGAAATCTCCATCCCTGCCTAGTAGGTGATCATGGATTTCCCGAAAAAAGAAAGTTGTCGCCGTCCTGCGTAGCAGGCAAGCAACGAGATTTCTTTTCACGCTGCGGCGGCTACGGCGAAGAAAAAAGTTGTACTCATCCTGCGTAGAATGTGAGCAAAGGGATTTTTTTTCATGTTGTGGCAAAGAGAAAAATCGTTTCGTCCTGCGTAACAGGCTAGCAACAGGATCTTCTTACTATTTTCGATGAAAAGGAAAATTATTCTCGTCCTGTGTAGCAGACAAGCAACAGAATCTTCTTCATTATTGCGGCAAAGAGAAAAGTCGTTCTCGTTTTGCATAACAAACGAGCAATTGAATCTTCTTTCTCGTTGTGATCATAAGAAAAGTCGTTTCCGTCTTGCATAACAGGCGACCGATNCTTAAGCCTATAAATAAAAGCCAAGGAGAGGAGAAAGAAAGTGAAATCTCCATCCCTGCCTAGTAGGTGATCTTGGATTTCCCGAAAAAAGAAAGTTGTCGCCGTCCTGCATAGCAGGCAAGCAATGAGATTTTTTTTCATGTTGTGGCAAAGAGAAAAATCGTTTCGTCCTGCGTAACAGGCTAGCAACAGGATCTTCTTACTATTTTCGATGAAAAGGAAAATTATTCTCGTCCTGTGTAGCAGACAAGCAACAGAATCTTCTTCATTATTGCGGCAAAGAGAAAAGTCGTTCTCGTTTTGCATAACAAACGAGCAATTGGATCTTCTTTCTCGTTGTGATCATAAGAAAAGTCGTTTCCGTCTTGCATAACAGGCGAGCAACAAAATTTTCTTTCTCGTTACAATGCAGCGGAAAGTCATCCTCATCCTGTGTAGCAGGCAAGTAACGGGATATTCTTTCATGTTGTGGTGCAGCAGAAAATCATTCCCGACAGCGTAGCAAGTGAGCAACGTTACAATGCAGCGGAAAGTCATCCTCATCCTGTGTAGCAGGCAAGTAACGGGATATTCTTTCATGTTGTGGTGCAGCAGAAAATCATTCCCGACAGCGTAGCAAGTAAGCAACGAGATTTTCTTTCATATCAATTAGATGAAGAAAGTTATTTGCCCCTGCCTAGCAGGTGACTAGGGATCTTCTTGCTTGTCGTTGCTGCACATTTCGGTGGAGATAAAGAAATACTAGATTTTTTCCGTCGCACTTTGAGGGGAGAATTTCATGCTGCTGTAGTGGTGAAATCTCTTGTAATCTTTGTATCAATTCTTGTTGGTCTTTATTGTTTTTTTAATCATCTAATGTGACATTTGTAAATGATAATGTATTTCTTTGTACGTCTTTGACATTACTTCTAAGATTGTTGTGACTTCTCAATCGTATCAAAATTCTGTAATTAAAGTTAGCACACACATTTTATAAAATGAAGAATTACGTACCTTTTGAAGCTCGCGCCTTCCGAGGTTGTGCCCTCTCGAGCTTATGTCTTATAAAAGCTTCTAAGACCTGTAGCCTTTTGAGATTTTTTCTGTATTTTTGTTTTCTGAGGCTTGTGATTTTCTGAGGTCTTTAATGTATATGTGTCTTCTGAGACTTTAGTCTTTTGAGGTCTTTAATGTTCTTGTGTCTTCTGAGACTTGTAGCNTTTTTGTTTTCTGAGGCTTGTGATTTTCTGAGGTCTTTAATGTATATGTGTCTTCTGAGACTTTAGTCTTTTCAGGTCTTTAATGTTCTTGTGTCTTCTGAGACTTGTAGTCTTTTGAGGTCTTTGATATTCATGTGTCTTCTGAGGCTTTTAGTCTTCTGAGGCATTTCATGTACCTGTGTATTTTGAGGATTGTAGCCTTTTGACATCTTTGAGAGGAGACCCTGTCAACAACTTGCTCTTATGGAGTCTTTCTAGTAAGGGTCATGCCCACTACTGGCTTCCCATCGAGAATTGTCTGTTGGGGCTCGTCTTCCGTGGGCATAATTTCTTATTGAGTCTCGTTTATTAAGCTCGATTACTAAGAATACAGTATCTTCCCATCGAGTCTTGCCTCTTCGGCTCGACTTCCAGGGGCATGGTAGATTCTCATTGAGGCTTGCCTCTTGGGCTCAACTTCTAGGAGTATCATATTTTTCCATCCAGTCTTGCCACGTGGGCTCGACTTCCAAGGACAGGGTAGTTTCTCATCCAGTCTTGCCCCTTGGGCTCGACTTCCAAGAGTATTGTATCTTCCCATTGAGTCTTGCCTCTTGGGCTCGACCTCCACGGGCATGGAAGAGAACCTTGTCTACCGCTTACCCGCAAGGGAACTCTCTACACAAAAATCTTTCATAAGAAAATGAGAAAACTTCACTGAAATGACAGTTTAAAGAAACATGAAAATTTTATTGAAATAAAGTTAGGAATTTATAAGCCGTCTTTAATTCAAATAAAATAATTTGGAGTTGCACTTTTCATTTGATAACTCTGACATTCTCTTNACACAAAAATCTTTCATAAGAAAATGAGAAAACTTCACTGAAATGACAGTTTAAAGAAACATGAAAATTTTACTGAAATAAAGTTAGGAATTTATAAGCCGTCTTTAATTCAAATAAAATAATTTGAAGTTGCACTTTTCATTTGATAACTCTGACATTCTCTACTGGTTTCCCTCACTTTTTTTCTTGTAAATAACGACCCAGATGACATTGGCGTATCAAACGTTCAATTTTCTCAATTAATTGAAAACATCTTTCTGTCGAATGATGTTTTGCACGATGGAAATGTCAATATTGAGACCGGTATCCACCATCTGAATTTCTTAACGGTCATGGCTACTTGACAGTCTCTTCATCATTGATGGTCACTGGGATGTTAACATGTGATGTGTTGAGTGGCATGTATTTTTTTTCTAATTGTGGCTCACGATTCCCCTGCGGTCCGAACTTTTTCACTATGAGATTTGATTGGTATCCCCAATGTTATTATTGCACTTGTTCCCCAATAGCTCAAATTGCTCCTTGTGCAATGATGGCTTCATCTGCAAAAATTTGAGCTTCGACACAATGGATGAGATCAGCGTAAGAGCGCACAATCTCTCGCATACAGTGATAAATAAAAAGGTTATGGGCAGAACCCTCCAAGAAAGACTCCTCTCAGTAACTCCGGATCCATTCCAGGAATCTGACGGGTTTCAATTGAAAACCTGTGAAAATATTCCTCAAGGGGTTCCCCCTCATTCTGACGAATTCCTGCTAAGTGAGATGAATCTTTGATGATCCTTCTATTTACTATGAAGTACTCTATTAAAAATCTGGCAAACTCATTGAAAGTGTTGATGGTGTCACCCGGAAGAGGTAGAACAATGTGCGAGCTTGGCCCTTGAAAGTCGTTGGGAACACTTCACAGAGAAGCGTATCAGAGGCAAGGTGAATGTGCACGAAAGTTTGAAAGTGGTCAGCGTGCTCGTACGGATCAGTTACACCTTCATAAACATCAATGTTTAGGAGTTTAAAACCTGTTGGGATGGGGTGTTGAAGAACCGCATCAGCCAAAGAAGAGGATTCTTGGTAGTTGCGGTGAGTTGGGAAGCGAACCATTTTATCCAAAGGGAACATTCCCGAACCATGCGTCGTAGTTCAANGAACCGCATCAGCCAAAGAAGAGGATTCTTGGTAGTTGCAGTGAGTTGGGAAGCGAACCATTTTATCCAGAGGGAACATTCCCGAACCATGCGTCGTAGTTCATCTCGGATAATATGAACAAAAGCGACAGTAAGGCGGGGCGGTGCTAGGTGAATTACATGAGACGGACGGAACTTGTAATGTCGAGAAAGTCGGTTTCGTCTCGGTAGAAGAATGGTTTCATCATTAAGAAAAAATCTAGTGAGTGGGGCATTTCCCGTTGAAAGTTGAACTGGTGGTAAGTGAGTTCCATTGAGTTGCGGTTGTCGCTCCCCGCGTAGGAGATGAAGGATCTCATGTTGAGACTCATCCATCCTACAAACTCGATCTTCCAGAGAATGACCCAAGGCACCTTCGTCAACGGGATAATGCCTTATGGAGTAGGAAGAAGCAGAGACTTGATGACATTGGTTTCGTCACTGTCTTCTGAAATGATAGGTGTTGGAGTGGAATGCTCTGTTGCTGCAAGAGTTGCGTTTGGTGGTCATGCAACAATTCTTACAACTATTTTAAGGATGGAAATGCTCTATTTCCCAAAAACGGCGTCAAACTGATAAAACATGCATGCTTGTCAAACCTCGGTTTCATCACTGTCTTCTTAAATGATAGGTGTCAAAGCGAGATACTCTGTTATTACAAGAGTTGCGCTTGGTGGTCATGCAACAATTCTTAAAACTATTTTAGTGATGGGAATGCTCTATTTCTTAAAAATAGCATCAAACTGATGCGCGTTAGAAAATTCACAGCGGTAGA
Source organism: Phalaenopsis hybrid cultivar (assembly GCA_002079205.1). NCBI lineage: Eukaryota > Viridiplantae > Streptophyta > Magnoliopsida > Asparagales > Orchidaceae > Phalaenopsis > Phalaenopsis hybrid cultivar. The sequence goes on along the minus strand of JXCR01097076.1, from coordinate 67,046 downwards.
CTATTGGAATATCGTCATAGCGTTGCACGAGAATTTAACACACGCTCAGGTAAAAGAAAACAACAAGTAATGACACCAAAAGTTTTTCATTTGGAAAACTCGTAAAGAGAAAAAACAACGAGATTAGCTCAGATGTAAAAATTCACTATAAGTTGATGATACAGAAACTCATTGTCCCACANTTGGAATATCGTCATAGCGTTGCACGAGAATTTAACACACGCTCAGGTAAAAGAAAACAACAAGTAATGACATCAAAAGTTTTTCATTTGGAAAACTCGTAAAGAGAAAAAACAACGAGGTTAGCCCAGATGTAAAAATTCACTATAAGTTGATGATACAGAAACTCATGGTCCCACGGACGAGAAAGTATTACTAATTTTTTCAAGTTACAACGTCTACTAACGGCTTCCAATTGGTGGTGGTTGACGGAGATTGGCAGTAATCGATGGTGGTCAACGGTAGACAACGGTCAGTGGTGGTCGATGGCGATTGTAGTGCTCACCGGCGATAGATGGTTGTTGACAGCGGTCAACTGTGGTCGATGGAAATCGGCAGCCATTGGCGGTGATAGCCAGCGATCGGCGGTGGTCGACGGTGGCCGACAGCAACCGACATTGACAGTGGTGGCGTTGGACTTTAGTTCCTTCTCAAAGTTTTAAGTTCTCTCTCAAGCTTACAGCCCCCTCTCATGAGAACGGTGGAACTCTATTACGTTCCGGTAACAATGAATGCAGAAATATGAATCACATGGATAGGACGGTCCGGAGGGCTTCTTTCGATTAGACGGCGTTTGATGAGCATTTGAGTGCTTAAACGAAATTGAAATTGAGCAAGCTTGAGCTCGTTGGATTCGTCTTGTCGATATGCTCTAATAGATTATAAGCATGCTAGGTTCGACATTCATTTAACTTTCTAAATATGTCTGAAAAACTTCCAAGAGTGGTTTAATGACTTGATATGAGCTTGATTTGACTCGAATTTGACAAATTTGATAACATTGGGTTCTTCTTGTCAAGCTGATCAGTTTGACTGTAAGTTTGCTGAAATCGGAGTTCTTGATGAGTTTTTATAGATATTTAAATATTTCTTGCTCAAAAAATCGCCTCGAGATCGATGTCATGTCTCGAGATTCGTGTTGGATGATGGAGAGTTGTTGAAGGCAAATCAATCAGCATAACTTTCTTTTTCGATGTCCCATTCTTGAGGTTTGTGGAACCAAAAACTTACACTCTTCCCTCCTCTTCATCCAAAAATTGAGAGATGTTGATGCAACAAGGATTTCAAAAAAATAAACTCCAACTATATATATATATATATATATACACACCTTTATTTTATTTATTTTAACATAGAAGGAAAAAAAGAATTTAAAATAAGTATTTGAACATGAAAGTTTTCCTTCGAAAAGCAACTTGATACGGTCTTAATATGCCATCTTTGACTAACTTCATAAATAAGTATTTTAACTTTCAATATTATCTTTGTCTTAAGACCAACCATCCTCACATAAGTAAATGAAATAAAAATGCAACCACCTTTGAAATGTTTAATATTCATCAAATGCATGGAGAAAAGAAGGCTTCAACATGCATAAAATTGATGCAAAAAAAAGGNTTTGACTAACTTCATAAATAAGTATTTTAACTTTCAATATTATCTTTGTCTTAAGACCAACCATCCTCACATGAGTAAATGAAATAAAAATGCAACCACCTTTGAAATGTTTAATATTGATCAAATGCATGGAGAAAAGAAGGCTTCAACATGCATAAAATTGATGCAAAAAAAAGACAAATAAATTTAGCATTATTTGAACCAAAATAATGCCATAAATATTAAGGACTACTAATGATATCTGGGCACAAGAGAAGTTCAAAAGTTAAGTCAATTTTCATCCTTTTTATCATATAAATGCTCAAAAAACTTTATTGTAAAAGATGTAATGGAAGAAGATTGAGGGGTTGCTTGGTTTGACAAATTTGAGGTCTAAATCAAATGCAGGGACTTTCATAATTTCAACATTTTGTTCGATGAGAACGGAATTTTATGTAAAATTTTGGAGGGTTTGAACTTTACACTGCATTTCAAAAGTGATGTATTTCAAATTCAATAATTTTAAGTGATTTCCTGATGCATTGTAAACTGCAACCCGCCATTGCCACGCTTCTGTCATGGTCTCTTGTCAACCAGCATCCCTCAATCGCGGGTGCCCGCCACTGTCACCGTCGGTGCCTATTGCCATCATCGCAGACTGCGCTATACGTTGTTTTCATTTTTTTTTTTTTCAAACCAAACATAAAAATATCAACTCATGTACTTATTTTACAGCAAATCAAATAGCTCCAATGTATTTTAAATACTCTAAAATTCAATTACACTCTGTTCCTTTCTCGGGAAACTCATAACCACTGAGCTCAAAATTCTTTAATTCATAAAGACCTTTTAATAAAGCAGTGGNCAAATCAAATAGCTCCAATGTATTTTAAATACTCTAAAATTCAATTACACTCTGTTCCTTTCTCGGGAAACTAATAACCACTGAGCTCAAAATTCTATAATTCATAAAGACCTTTTAATAAAGCAGTGGCCATTTCAAACTAGGCAAAGGCATCAAATAAAAGTGGAAGAGCAGTATTATGAGAGTGAATGCTTGAAAGCAAATAAGCATGAAAAGAAGCAAAAATCAATAACCATGGCGGCCTATTTATAGAAAAATGAGGAATTATAGGGGGTGATAGAATCAACAAGTCACTTCATCATTTCAATTTTCAAACAACCGTTGAATAACACGAGCCATATATAAACACATCAACGTTATAATTTCCAATACCAACAACCCAATTCATATATAAACTCAATCAGAACTACTAGTAACCTCTCGATCAACTAACTCACTTTGGATGGAAAGATTAATTTTGCATTTTCTTTTCAAAACCACGCTGATTTTGAAAGAAATAAAAAACAAAAAACAAGTCCGGTCAGCCAAATGGATTGATGCTGGGACTCACTAACATCACCTCTAAATCCGAAAACGGGAAGCATAAGAGGGAAAGGTGAACCTTAGAAATACCTGGGCCTCGGAAACAGAGTCAAATCCAAAAAGCACGAAGCGGACGTCGGTAAAGATCTTCTTTGGGCTGCTCGACTTCACAGCACCACCACGATCTCGGAGCATTTCTTAACGAAGCAGGGAATACGAGAAAAACCCNAAGAGCAGTATTATGAGAGTGAATGCTTGAAAGCAAATAAGCATGAAAAGAAGCAAAAATCAATAACCATGGTGGCCTATTTATAGAAAAATGAGGAATTATAGGGGTGATAGAATCAACAAGTCACTTCATCATTTCAATTTTCAAACAACCATTGAATAACACGAGCCATATATAAACACATCAACGTTATAATTACCAATACCAACAACCCAATTCATATATAAACTCAATCAGAACTACTAGTAACCTCTCGATCAACTAACTCACTTTGGATGGAAAGATTAATTTTGCATTTTCTTTTCAAAACCACGCTGATTTTGAAAGAAATAAAAAAACAAAAAACAAGTCCGGTCAGCCAAATGGATTGATGCTGGGACTCACTAACATCACCTCTAAATCCGAAAACGGGTAGCATAAGAGGGGAAGTTGGACCTTAGACATACCTGGGCCTCGGAAACGGAGTCAAATCCAAAAAGCACGAAGCGGACGCCGGTAAAGATCTTCTTCGGGCTGCTCGACTTCACAGCACCACCACGATCTCGGAGCATTTCTTAGCGAAGCAGGGAATACGAGAAAAACCTAGTTCGATGGATCAGTGGATAATGATGTAATCCAGTAGAGAACTCTCTCTCTCTCTCTCTCTCTCTCTTGCGCTAGGGTTTTAGTGCGTTCCGTGCAGAGGAAGGAGGCAAACAAAATGGAGGGAAAAATGTTTCTAGACCTCATTTATGTTATTTCTGGGACGGGAAAATTATTTGATTTTAAGTTGATGGCGGTCTTTTGCGGAGGCGAAATAGACGGCACGTGTCAACATGCACCTCGCACGATTCAGGCATTTACCAAACAAAATTACACGAAGGGTGTTGTTTGCAATTTAGGAGCCTTTATTCTGTGGGGACACTGCACCTAGTTTGCGTGCGGTGTCCATTAAAAATGTGACATGTGGAAATGTGAATCTCATAATTAAAAAGTATGAAATTCTTATTTTCTTACAGCGTGACCCGGCCCGAGCCCGGCTTGAAGCAACGAAAAATTAACTCGTGCGTCTCAGAAAAAAGGTCAGATCATCGGAAAGCTAAACGTTACCCGAGCCCGCAGAGCACCTTCATTCATTCGACAATCTACGATTTTTGTTGTTCGTCAATCGAAGGAAAATCGCGCTTTCTCCTTAGGAAGATGGAATACGAGCTCAGACAGACGGAAACCGAAAATAGCCCTGTGAGAATGGAGACAGAAGAGCCGTTGATAATGGAGAACGAAGAGGAATCGACAATTTAAGCTGATAAACCTAAGAAAAAAGAAGAAAAAGAGCGTAAGAAGAAGGAAATTCAAGAGGGTTCATCCAGGCAAATTTTATTTTGATATTTTCAGTGACAAAATTGTTAACAGAGTGTAAACTTTCATCCATAGATTATTGGAGTAATATTTTAATAGTATATGAGTAACAAATCACTCAGGTATTTAGTTCAGAATGACTGTTTTTTAGTAATATTTTAGTAGTATTTTAGTAATATTTTGAGTAATACTTGAGTAGTATTTTAACTCGTTGTTATTTAGTAACAATATCACCTGAATATTACCTAAATAAGACCAAACTAACACTATTTAACACTACCTAGTATTGGAGTAATATTTTAGTAGTATATGAGTAACAAATCACTCAGGTATTTAGTTCAGAGTTATTGTTTTTGGGGTAATATTTTAGTAGTATTTAAGTAGTATTTTAACTCACGCTGTTATTGAGTAACAATATCACCTGAATATTACCTAAATAAGAACAAACTAACACTACTTAACACTACCTAATGTTATCAAAATATTACCCAAGTAATACTTGAAGATTGAATAAAACTTAAATTTCATTTATACAACTAAAATAATATCAAAATAATATTGAAATAATATCAGAATAATACCTAAATAATACACTCGAAATAATACCAGAATAATACATAAATAATACACTCAAAATAATACCAGAATAATATCTAAATATTACTATAATAATTCCATTTATACTACCTGAATATATCTAATATTTTTTTACATTTTTTTATTTATGCAAGTTTGAGTATACCTAATATTTTTTTTTGCAATATTTTGATTTATGTAGGTTTGTGAACCCAAGGTCTATGAGTTGTAGATGTCGGTCGTCCGTAGTAAGAGATGTGCTCGATAAAGTCAGTCTGCCCTATCTAAAGACATCATGAATGAACTCAAAATTATGAATGTTGATCAGTTTTTTTGTTATTCTACCTTATCTCTAAGACAATGTCATGACATTACAAATATTGTAATGCTAGCAACATGAAAGAATGGTTTTCAAAATGGGTGGGAAAGATCTGAGAATAAATCCTGATGAAGTTGCCCTTTTGATCGGCATGTCAAATAGAGGAGAAGTGTCAAAAAGGAAGAAAGTTTCATCATGCGGTGTGGATGCCCGCCAAATGAGGGATAATATTTTGAACTTTGGAACCGGGGAGTCTTCTACCTTTTTTAATCAAATGTATATAAATTATTTGTTATCAAATTTATTCTTTCCTTCCAGCAATTTCAGTATATCCAAAAGACTTTACACCTTTGGTGAGAATGTACATACCTTTTCTTCATTTAATTGGTGTGTTGCGCTCAGTGAATTCCTTATGGAGCAAATTAATGCAGTAGTCATTAAAATAAGGCGGAACCGACCTTTGGGATATATAAATGTTTTTCTTTTTTTTGCTAACTATTAGTATCTCGTATAAACGTCAATAAATATTAATTTCTTTGTGCAGAGTTGAATATGACTTTTCTTTTACACAGTTGTGGTTTTATGAGCATACTTTTTTTGTTACTCCTGTCACTCCTGAGGCCAGACCTCGAATGTTGAGGTGGCCAACAACTGTAAACTGGAATGCATCATAGATTGATATAGCCTTTAAGAACCTGAATACTGAACAGGCAAGTTACATTTAGTTGTTATTAAAAAATAAAAACTTATGTTTATTTGAGATTTTTAATGATTAAAGCGTATTTTTTTAAAAAAAATTGCAGGTTCATGATCAATTTTTGGATATGAAAGATGATGAGCTCAATCTGCACTCAAATCTAGATGTAGGATTGCCCAGTCCAGTTCCAGTACTGGAATTCCAAGGCAGACCTGAGGCAATTGTATCATTTGATATTGGGTCAGTTGTTTCAAGTGACATTGCCCCGAAGACAATGTACATGACAATGAATAAAAGCATGGAATCAATAATTGGTCTGCTAAATGGGCAAGAGAAATAGTTCACTGAATTTCAGGGGACCCTGAAAACGATAATTGTTGGAGTGTCGAGTTTGCAGGGGCAAATATCAAAGCTACAAATAAGTTTGATAAATCTAAAAATATTTCAACTAATAAAGGCGAAGAGGTGGGAGTAGATGATGCACAGGCAGCCTCATTTTGACAGTCCTCATGATGCTGTATAAGGAAGCCTGACAATCGTCTCCTGTGGGAGAGCAGGGAGCACAACAGTTGTCTCCTGTGGGAGGAGAGGGAGCTCAGGAGAACATTGAGGGAGCCCAGCTATCGTCTTATGTGGGAGAAGAGAGAGCACATGAGTTGTCTCATGTGGGAGAAGAGGGAACCTAGCAGTCAGCTTTTGTGGGAGAAGAGGGAACCCAACAAACCTTCGCAGTTGAAGGAGAAACTGTTGAAGGCTCCCATAAACGGTCCGTTCTGAGCTTAATACAAAGAGTTAAGGGCAGACGAAGTAGAAGAAAGAAGAAACTGAGTTCTCCTTTCACTGATTTTGAGTTCAAGAGAAGAAAAGTAATAAGATAAGTCGATGAGCCTATGTTGACTGATGAAGATGCTGTTGTACATGCGAATGCCAGGGAGGGCAATATTGAAGACCTAATTGTAGACAAAGAAGTAGAAGGAGCATTAGTACTGACACTAACAACCCCCATTACAGAGGAGGAACAACAAATAATTGAAGAGGAAAAAGTAGAAGGATCAGTAGTCCTGACACTAACAACCCCCATTGCAAAGAAGGAACCACAAAGAATTGAAGAGGAAAAAGTAGAAGGATCAGTAGTCTTGACACTAACAACTTTAGGAGATCAGCCCGGTGTTGTCAATGTGCTTTTTGGAAGAAGTTTTTTATACATTGTTTATATCATCTAAAATACATGTGTATTTCAAATGTTTTACAAAATATTTTATTTTTTTAGCCTCTTCCAGCGGACTCCCAGATAAATTATTCTAGCAGATCTATGGTATCATCTGAAACGCAGTNATTTAGTAACAATATCACCTGAATATTACCTAAATAAGACCAAACTAACACTATTTAACACTACCTAGTATTTGAGTAATATTTTAGTAGTATATGAGTAACAAATCACTCAGGTATTTAGTTCAGAGTTACTGTTTTTGGGGTAATATTTTAGTAGTATTTAAGTAGTATTTTAACTCGCGTTGTTATTGAGTAACAATATCACTTGAATATTACCTAAATAAGAACAAACTAACACTACTTAACACTACCTAATGTTATCAAAATATTACCCAAGTAATACCTGAAGATTGAATAAAACTTAAATTTCATTTATACAACTAAAATAATATCAAAATAATACTGAAATAATATCAGAATAATACCTAAATAATACACTCGAAATAATACCAGAATAATACATAAATAATACACTCGAAATAACACCAGAATAATATCTAAATATTACTATAATTATTCCATTTATACTACCTGAATATATCTAATATTTTTTTACATTTTTTTTTATTTATGCAGGTTTGAATATACCTAATATTTTTTTTTTGCAATATTTTGATTTATATAGGTTTGTGAACCCAAGGTCTATGAGTTGTAGATGTCGGTCGTCCGTACTAAGAGATGTGCTCGATAAAGTCAGTCTGCCCTATCTAAAGACATCAGGAATGAACTCAAAATGATGAATGTGGATCAGGTTTTTGTTATTCTACCTTATCTCTAAGAAAATGTCATGACAATACAAATATTGTAATGCTAGCAACATGAAAGAATGGTTTTCAAAATGGGTGGGAAAGATCTGAGAATAAATCATGATGAAGTTGCCCTTTTGATCGGCATGTCAAATAGAGGAGAAGTGTCAAAGTGGAAGAAAGTTTCATCATGCGGTGTGGATGCCCGCCAAATGAGGGATAATATTTTGAACTTTGGAACCGGGGAGTCTTCTACCCTTTTTAATCAAATGTATATAAATTATTTGTTATCAAATCCAAAGGACTTTACACCTTTGGTGAGAATGTACATACCTTTTCTTCATTTAATTGGTGTGTTGCGCTCAGTGAATTCCTTATGGAGCAAATTAATGCAGTAGTCATTAAAATAAGGCGGAACCGACCTTTGGGATATATAAATGTTTTTCTTTTTTTGCTAACTATTAGTATCTCGTATAAACGTCAATAAATATTAATTTCTTTGTGCAGAGTTGAATATGACTTTTCTTTTACACAGTTGTGGTTTTATGAGCATACTTTTTTTGTTACTCCTTCCACTCTTGAGGCCAGACCTCGAATGTTGAGGTGGCCAACAACTGTAAACTGAAATGCATCATAGATTGATATAGCCTTTAAGAAGCTGAATACTGAACAGGCAAGTTACATTTAGTTGTTATTAAAAAATAAAAACTTATGTTTATTTGAGATTTTTAATGATTAAAGCGTATTTTTTTAAAATAAATTGCAGGTTCATGATCAATTTTTGGATCTGAAAGAGGATGAGCTCAATCTGCACTCAAATCTAGATGTAGGATTGCCCAGTCCAGTTCCAGTACTGGAATTCCAAGGCAGACCTGAGGCAACTGTATCATTTGATATTGGGCCAGTTGTTTCAAGTGACATTGCCCCGAAGACAATGTACACGACAATGAATAAAAGCATGAAATCAATAATTGATCTGCTAAATGGGCAAGAGAAATAGTTCACTGAATTTCAGGGGACCCTGAAAACGATAACTGTTGGAGTGTCGAGTTTGCAGGGGCAAATATCAATGCTACAAAATAAGTTTGATAAATCTAAAATTATTTCAACTAATAAAGGCGAAGAGGTGGGAGTAGATGATGCACAGGCAGCCTCATTTTGACAGTCCTCATGATGCTGTATAAGGAAGCCTGACAATCATCTCCTGTGGGAGAGCAGGGAGCACAACAGTTGTCTCCTGCGAGAGGAGAGGGAGCTCAGGAGAACATTGAGGGAGCCCAGCTATCGTCTTATGTGGGAGAAGAGGGAGCACATGAGTTGTCTCATGTGGGAGAGGAGGGAACCTAGCAGTCAGCTTTTGTGGGAGAAGAGGGAACCCAACAGACCTTCCCAGTTGAAGGAGAAACTGTTGAAGGCTCCCATAAACGGTCCGTTCTGAGCTTAATACAAAGAGTTAAGGGCAGACAAAGTAGAAGAAAGAAGAAACTGAGTTCTCCTTTCACTAATTTTGAGTTCAAGAGAAGAAAAGTAATAAGAGAAGTCGATGAGCCTATGTTGCCTGATGAAGATGTTGTTGTACATACGAATGTCGGGGAGGGCAACATTGAAGACCTAATTGTAGACAAAGAAGTAGAAGGAGCATTAATACTGACACTAACAACCCCCATTACAGAGCAGGAACAATAAATAATTGAAGAGGAAAAAGTAGAAGGATCAGTAGTCCTGACACTAACAACCCCCATTGCAAAGAAGGAACAACAAAGAATTGAAGAGGAAAAAGTAGAAGGATCAGTAGTCTTGACACTAACAACTTTAGGAGATCAGCCCGGTGTTGTCAATATGCTTTTTGGAAGAAGTTTTTTATACATTGTTTATATCATCTAAAATACATATGTATTTCAAATGTTTTACAAAATATTTTATTTTTTTAGCCTCTTCCAGCGGACTCCCAGAGATAAATTATTCTAGCAGATCTATGGTATCATCTGAAACGCAGCTAGTGATTGATCAAATTATGTCAAAATACATGAATATGTGAGTAATCTTCATCTTTTATAATGAATTTCTTTTGTCTTAGATGAAAGGCTCACATATATTTTGTGCTACCCTACAGAGATGATATTATGTTATACACTAGAGAGATTTTTATTGATCGCAGGGCAATGGTAGAGTTACTGTGCAATGACATGATTGCAAATGATCATGTTGATGCCCAAACCATGATTTTAAAAAGAAAGAGAAATGTTTCTCCATCCTTTCTCAGGTCTTATATTTATGTATCAACATTATACTTGGTAATCATTGATTAAGTATATTTAAAATTTAAATAACTTATGAATATATTATAAGTTTGCAATCTTATGCAGGGTTATCATAAAATGTGTAACACCGCAAGATTTGTGGGTCATATCACGAAGGAGGCAGTTAAAGGAGTTGATATTATTATGATTCCTATTATGAACAACCAACATTAGATATTGTTGGTTGCGGATTTACAGGATAAGAAGTGAACAATTTATGACTCATTACCCAACCAGATGCACAAAAGCGTGTGCAAGGACATTGTAAGTATACTGTCAGTCAATGCAATTTCAGTATACCCATGTAATTTCAATAGTTTAGTCCATGCACTGATCAATATTAAACTTTGCAGGTCAAAAAGTTTACAGTAAATATTAGAAATTCTTTTAGGGCTAAACCCGGGACCTAGCAAATGTCAATAGTTAGAAATGTTACAGTACAAACTAATAGTATTGATTATGAGATGTTTGTAAATTTATGGAAAAAATAGGAAAGAGTTACAGAAGTGATTGGATTGAAGACAAGGATTGGCAGACAGAAATGCCAAGATTTAGGGCAGAGCTTGCTCATGAAATTTGTTTGTGTGGATTGTCTATGCGAAAATATATTTAATTGCACGGTTCATTGTTATTGCAATTTTTTTGCATTATTATTTCAATATTTACGATATGCACATGTTTCTTTGTGGTTGAATTTATTAATAGAGTTGTTATTTTTTCTCTGCAGTAATATTAAGGTAATATTATAGTAATATTATGGTTGTATTCTCACTTCTGATGTTTTTGATGTCATGGTTGTTATTTCACCTCAGTTATCGTCGTATTCTTGTAATATTATAGTAATATTATGACTGTATTCTCATTCCTGATGTTTTTGATACCATGGCCGTCATTTTCTCTATTATCTTCATATTCTCGTAATATTATAGTAATATTGAGGTTGTATTTTCATTCTGTTGTTTTTTATAGCATGATTGTCATTTTATCTGTTATCGTCGTATTCTCATAATACTATAGTAATATTGAGGTTGTATTCTTATTCCTGATGTTTTTGATACCATGGCCGTCATTTTAACTGTTATCATTGTATTCTCGTAATATTATAGTAATATTGAGGTTGTATTCTCATTCCTGATGTTTTTGATCTCATGGCTATCATTTTATTTGTTATCGTCGTATTCTCGTAATATTATAGTAATATTGAGGTTGTATTCTCATTCCTTAGCGAGCGTTATTATATAGGGGGCGTATTTCAGTAATATTTTGGTAATATTCAAGGCAGACTATTCAAATAAGGCTTTAAAAAACAAGATTTTTTTGTTAATTGTTGTAGTATTTATACAATATTATCATGATTATAAGCTCTTGTTGTNTATTTTGGTAATATTCAAGGCAGACTATTCAAATAAGGCTTTAAAAAACAAGATTTTTTTGTTAATTGTTGTTGTATTTATACAATATTATCATGATTATAAGCTCTTGTTGCTTTTAATTTGACACATTTTACGACTAAAAATATATAACAGCTTAATATTATGAATATATCATCGGAACAACCAAGATACTACCGCGGAGTGGAGAATACAACAAAGGAATATTCCAATCAAATCGGAAAATATTCCTTAATGCGCACTGTTATATAGTGGTTGTATTTCAGCAATATTTTAGTAATATTCAAGGCAGACTATTCAAAAAAACTTTAAAAAATAAGCAAAATTTTTTATTCAAACTTATATTATTGTTGTCGTATTTATATAATATTATCATGATTATAAGCTCTTGTTGCTTTTAATTTGACACACTTTACGATTAAAAATATATAACAGCTTAATGTTATGAATATATCATCGAAAAACCAAGATACAATTGCAGAGTGGAGAATAAAACAAAGAAATATTTCAATCAAACCGGAAAATATTTCTTAACGCGCGTTGTTATATAGTGGTTGTATTTCGACAATAATTTGGTAATATTCAAGACAGACTATTCAAAAAAAGCTTTAAAAAATAAGCATTTTTTTTTTATTCAAACCTATATTATTATTGTCATATTTATACAATATTATATGATTATAAGCTTTTGTTGCTTTTAATTTGACACATTTTACGATTAAAAATATATAACAGCTTAATATTATGAATATATCATCGAAAAACCAAGATACAATTGCAGAGTGGAGAATACAACAAAGAAATATTTCAATCAAACCGGAAAATATTCCTTAACGCGCGTTGTTATATAGTGGTTGTATTTCGACAATAATTTGATAATATTCAAGACAGACTATTCAAAAAAGGCTTTAAAAAATAAGCAATTTTTTTTTTATTCAAACCTATATTATTATTGTCATATTTATACAATATTATATGATTATAAGCTCTTGTTGCTTTTAATTTGACACATTTTACGATTAAAAATATATAACAGCTTAATATTATGAATATATCATCGGGACATCCAAGATACGACCGCGGAATGGAGAATACAGCGAAGGAATATTTCAATCAAACCAAAAATTATTCCTTAACGCGCGCTGCTATATAGTGGTTGTACTTTGACAATATTTTGGTAATATTTTGGTAATATTCAAGGCATACTATTCAAAAAAGACTTTAAAAAACAAGCAAAAACTTTTATTCAAATCTATATTATACCACCGTATCTTCATCAATATTCCAATCAACTGGTAAGATATCAAACAATTTTAGTACTTCGGAAATTACATTAATTCGACGATAACAAACAATAGCGTTCATTCATTGTAGTTTCTTGGTATTTCAGAGNTAACAGCTTAATATTATGAATATATCATCGGAACAACCAAGATACGACCGCGGAGTGGAGAATACAACAAAGGAATATTCCAATCAAACCAAAAATTATTCCTTAACGCGCGTTGTTATATAGTGGTTGTATTTTGACAATATTTTGGTAATATTTTGGTAATATTCAAGGCATGCTATTCAAAAAAGACTTTAAAAAACAAGCAAAAACTTTTATTCAAATCTATATTATACCACTGTATCTTCATCAATATTCCAATCAACTGGTAAGATATCAAACAATTTTAGTACTTTGGAAATTACATTAATTCAACGATAACAAACAACAGCGTTCATTCATTGTAGTTTCTTGGTATTTCAGATATCATTTAGGTCCATAAATAAGCTCGTAGATGTGTATGTAGGCAGTGATGCAGGAAATTCCTCCTGATTTTGAGCAATCAAAAAATGAATATAAGTCAATAAGTATAATCTTATAATCAAAATTTGTTGACAAATTAGAAAGTGTTTTGAATTAAGTTATGTACTTGACTATATCGATTCGACATTGCAAAAAGGATTGGGTCAGATGAATGAAATGTATCTTGACTTGAGCCAACATCTCTATCCTTTCCTGTTATACAATGCTTCATGTTAGGGAGTTGTAAAGCAACATGCAAGAAATGTTTATTGGTACTATTGGTAAAGCTTACTTTTTACACTCTTGTTCTTCTCCCAAAAGTCTTTTAACTTTGCATTAGATATTCTTTTTGGCTGCATCTTCGTTGAGTCGTTCAAATTGTGTTGTATTTTCGATGTCTTTTTCTTCTTTGACCTTGGCATTTTACTGTGGTCTCTCCCATTTAGTATGACTTCTGATTCGAGTGCTAGTTTCTTTAATGTCTCCAGGACATTTTTCTCAGCAAGTTCATTGCCCTGCGTTAATATATCGATATGGTATGCAAATTTATGAGCGTGTGTTCGATATATGAGTCCACTGGAGCAACTTGGTGATGTTTGTGAATCTTTAAGATGTTTATACCCATAGCTGTTATATATATCCCTCTTCGCATGAACAAACCACTATAATAATATATATTTATCAGGGATCTTTGTTATATTCTCATGATTAAACACCCTTAGAGTGTGAGAACATAATAAACTCATCATTTCAAATTTTTTGCAACTGCAAGTAATGTCAGAATTACTTTTATCGACTCTAACAATTTAGGGTCTGCTTATGTGTTCACTATCTAAGTTTATGATGTAAAATTCAGAATCTTCAGTGGCTGAGCACTCCACACCAAGTCCACACAAACCATGTAGTAACTCTGCTTTAAGTATTGAATAAAATTTCCTCGTTCAAACTAAAGCATTTTGCCTAAACACAAGACTACTTTTGACAGCGGGAACAATTGCAGTCTGTTCACATTTAAAATCTTCATCTTTCTCATTCCTTAGCCAAGATTTCATGACATTTTCAAGACCCAAAAAACTTTTAGTGAGGGTGCTTGTTGGCTTGAAGGCATTATGTNAAATTAGAAAGTGTTTTGAATTAAGTTATGTACTTGACTATATCGATTCGACATTGCAAAAAGGATTGGGTCGGATGAATGAAATGTATATTGACTTGAGCCGACATCTTTATCATTTCCTGTTATACAATGCTTCATGTTAGGGAGTTGTAAAGCAACATGCAAGAAATGTTTATTAGTACTATTGGTAAAGCTTACTTTTTACACTCCTGTTCTTCTCCCAAAAGTCTTTTAACCTTGCATTAGATATTCTTTTTGGTTGCATCTTCGTTGAGTCGTTCAAATTGTGTTGTATTTTCGATGTCTTTTTCTTCTTTGACATTGGCATTTTACTGTGGTCTCTTCCATTTAGTATGACTTCTGATTCGAGTGCTAGTTTCTTTAATGTCTCCAGGACATTTTTCTCAGCAAGTTCATTGCCCTGCGTTAATATATCGATATGGTATGCAAATTTATGAGCGTGTGTTCGATATATGAGTCCACTGGAGCAACTTGGTGATGTTTGTGAATCTTTAAGATGTTTATACACATAGCTGTTATATATATCCCTCTTCGCATGAACAAACCACTGTAATAATATATATTTATCAGGGATCTTTGTTATATTCTCATGATTAAACACCCTTAGAGTGTGAGAACATAATAAACCCATCATTTCAATTTTTTTGCAACTGCAAGTAATGTCAGAATTACTTTTATCGACTCTACCAATTTAGGGTCTGCCTATTTGTTCACTATCTAAGTTTATGACGTAAAATTCAGAATCTTCAGTGGCTGAGCACTCCACACCAAGTCCACACAAATCATGTAGTAACTCTGCTTCAAATATTGAATAGAACTTCCTCGTTCAAACTAAAGCATTTTGCCTAAACACGAGACTACTTTTGACAGCGGGAACAATTGCAGTCTGTTCACATTTAAAATCTTCATCCTTCTCATTCCTTAGCCAAGATTTCATGACATTTTCAAGGCCCAAGAAACTTTCAGTGAGGGTGCTTGTTGGCTTGAAGGCATTATGGCAGATGTTATTTGTCGACTCACTTCGTTGCGTTGAAAGGATCCCCATCCCAAATATTTCTTTATTGAATGTTGTTGCCCACTTGTGTCTGATATTGTACAAACTATTCAATCAAGCATTGTCATGTAGATTTTCTAGCTGAATCATTGTACAGCTGAATCATTGTACACCATGTTTCTTCAAACTCCTCCTCGAAGCTGCATCTCCTTATGCATTTATTAAAAAACNGATCCCCATCCCAAATATTTCTTTATTGAATGTTGTTGCCCACTTGTGTCTGATATTGTACAAACTATTCAACCAAGCATTGTCATGTAGATTTTCTAGCTGAATCACTGTACACCATGTTTCTTCAAACTCCTCCTCGGAGCTGCATCTCCTTATGCATTTATAAAAAAATTTATTGACTCTCTTGGTGCTCACGCCACAATGGACTTTTGAAGACAATTTATTGTAAATATGTCATTGACATAATTTATGTCTTGTGTGCGGAAAACACTCTTCAATGACTATAGTCATTGCTTGATCCTGGTCAGTGAATATTGATATTGGATGCTTGTTATCCATTATTCAGATAAATGATTTTTATAGCCACTTGAATGAGTCAATTGTTTAATCTGACAAAAAACCAACTCCAAATAGAACATTTTGCCAATGATAGTTCACACCGACAAAAGGAGCACAAGATAAATTATATTTATTTAGTCTATAGCTTGTATCAAATATTATGACATCCCCAAAGCAATCGTAATTGAGCCTGGATATTCAATCACTCCAAAAAAAATTCAACAAGCTAACGGACTCATCNAGTCAATTGTTTAATCTGACAAAAAACCAACTCCAAATAGAACATTTTGCCAATGATAGTTCACACCGACAATAGGAGCACAAGATAAATTGTATTTATTTAGTTTATAGCTAGTATCAAATATTATGACATCCCCAAAGCAATCGTAATCGAGCCTGGATATTCAATCACTCCAAAAGAAATTCAACAAGCTAATGGACTCATTAATCTGGACGTCCCATGCAAACATCGCATCCTCAGCTTGCCTCTCAGTAAACAATTGTAGAAGAGAATTAGAGTCCCCATGTTCAATTTTACTTTTTCTCTCTCTTTGTATGAAATTATAAGCATCCCTCTTCGTGCAATCAAGATTTTCCACACCCCCGAATTTTGTAGCTAGAGAATTAAATGCATCGCTTGTTCTAATCTATGATTGTGTCATCGATCTCAGCACTTGTGCATTTATATCACTCATCTTTCTACTGGAAAACAATAGATGTTTGTCATTGTCCGTCGCCAAAGGATGTTTATGACTCTCTATAAATTTCTTAACCGACCAGTTACCTTCAACATCGATGACATATCAGATCATGACTGGACAACCAGTCATTGTGTCATCTCTTATGTACTGCACCGTCACATTGTTATTCAATTATTTCTTGAAACCATCTTTACCACAAATGAAATCTTTTGTCTTAATTATTTTTGAATTTGGTCAAAAACCAACGTGGTCCTTCCGCACAGTAAATTCAATTTGGTGTGCATATGCACAATACTGTTCATATGTTTCATTCTCATTATGAACCACTATGCAAAGCAAGTTTTCCGCAATTGGATCAATGCACGNTTTTGAATTTGGTCAAAAACCAACGTGGTCCTTCCGCACAGTAAATTCAATTTGGTGTGCATATGCACAATATTGTTCATATGTTTCATTCTCATTATGAACCACTGTGCGAAGCAAGTTTTCCGCAATTGGATCAATGCACACAATTACAGGCTCGTTGAACTGCAAATTTTAATATATCACAATTAGAATGACACAAATAACGCCTAAACAAAACCAATTCATCAATCCAATAAGACTATTATGAAACGATACATAAATAATACTATAAAATATAATATCACCATAATAATACAGAAATAATATCATAATAACACATATGTAGTTTCGAGCCAATAATACAACATTAATATCATAATACAACCATAATAACACCGGAATAACACTAAAATAACATTAATTACAACAATNTCAATCCAATAAGACTATTATGAAACGATACATAAATAATACTATAAAATATAATATCACCATAATAATACATAAATAATATCATAGTAACACATATGTAGTTCCGAGCCAATAATACAACATTAATATCATAATACAACCATAATAACACCGGAATAACACCAAAATAACATTAATTACAACAACAACATAACACTATGATAATACATGAACAGATGAAATATATTATGGTTGTATTAAGACATTATAATAAAACAAATGTACAGTTCAAAGCGACTGTCTTATTTGGGTGTTATTACAGTGTTATTCTGGTGTTATTATGGTAATATTAAGATAATATAAGTGATTTTTTTTTCTGGTAATATTTTTGGTTGTATTATGATTCTAAACCCTTAACTAAAACACCATGATAATATCTAGCCAACACAACGCACATTCTCCAACATAATATTAATGTTGCAATCATATGATATAATAATCAAACAAGAATGGCTCTGCAATATTCCAATCATCTTTAAACCCTAATAGCACTAGTAAATAGAAAGAAATAAGTTCACATGAGGAACGCTTCGGGCCTCAGNTATTTTATTTCAAGATCTTATAGCAATTATTTTCTTCTCAAACTAAAATGTGTATTGAATTTAATGAAATCATATTTAAGTTAAAAAATAAACCGAACAGATAAGAAAAAAAAAAATTAACAGCATAAAAGCACGCTACCAAACTAAGAAGATAAAATAAACTTCGATAAATTATTTGATGTAAGTGGGGGGAGTCCTCTCAAGTGTTTTTTTAGATAATAATAATTATTTTATTATAATATTATCTTATTTTAAATTTATTTTTACAATGAGAAATAATGTATATAATCAAATATATTAAATGTGGATCCGTGCTGGAAAATTTGCGGCGGTAGAGTAACAGATTATCGTCTTAGCGTTGTACGAGAATTTAGCACACACACAGATGAAAGAGAAACAAACAGTGATGACTCCAGAAACTTTTACATGGAAAACCCAGAAAGGGAAAAAACCATGGAGTTTGGCCCAATTGCGAAATCCACTATTGATTGATGGTTGCATAAACCTCTTGTCTCACAGACGGGAAACAGTTATTAGGTTTCCAAGTAATAACGTCGGTTGACGGCGTCTAGTCAGCGGTGGTTGGCGGAGGTAGGTGGTGATCAACGGTAGTTGACGATAATCGATGACGGTCGGGGGTGGTCGACAGAGGTCAGCGGTGATCAACGACAATATACAACGGTCGACGGTGGTCAGCGGTGGTCGACGGTGGTCGACAGAAGTCGGCGGTGGTCGCTGACGGTCAGTGGAGGTCGACGATGGCAGGGATGATGTTGGACTTGAGTTCTTTCTCAAAATTTCAAGTTCTCTCTCAAGTCTCCACCCTCGCATGTGAGGGGTGGAGCTCTATTTATAGTGTTCTGAGTGTAATTAATCCAAGAATATAAACCATTTTGATCGGACGGTCCAGAGAGCTTCCATCAATCGAATGTCATTTGATGGACATTTGAGTGCCTTAACAATGTTGGGATTGAGCAATATTGGGCTCGTTGGATTCCTCTTGTCGAGACGCTCGATTCAACTATGAACTCGCTGAATTGGACAATCATTTGATTTTGAAAACGTGTCCAGAAATCTTTCAATAATTATTTCATTTGATTTAGGCTTGATTTGACTCGGATTAAACTAACTTTGATATCATTAGGTTTGTCTCATCGAGTTAGTCAGTTTGACTATTAGTTTGCTGAAATCGNTCTTTCAATAATTATTTCATTTGATTTAGGCTTGATTTGACTCGGATTAAACTAACTTTGATATCATTAGGTCTGTCTCATCGAGTTAGTCAGTTTGACTATTAGTTTGCTGAAATCAGAGCTCTGGATGACTTTTAATTGAAGTTTAAATGTTTCTTGCTCAAAATGTTGCTTCAAGATTCGTGTCGTGCCTCGAGATTCGTGATGGATGATAAAATTTGTTGATGATGTATCAAATGTCATAAGAAAACCNTGAAATCGGAGCTCTGGATGACTTTTAATTGAAGTTTAAATGTTTCTTGCTCAAAATGTTGCTTCAAGATTCATGTCGTGCCTCGAGATTCGTGATGGATGATAAAATTTGTTGGTGATGTATCAAATGTCATAAGAAAACAAAAGTAAATGTCAATTTAAGTCCTATAAACATGTGTAACGAGTTCATCACAACTTTTACAAATGATTTATGCGATGTTCATTTTATCCCTAATTTAAGAAATGATATTATGGTTTAGGGAATGGTGGATAACATGAGTGTTCGTCCTAATCTCTCAACTTAAGGTATTTGGTGATNCTTTTACAAATGATTTATGCGATGTTCATTTTATCCCTAATTTAAGAAATGATATTATGGTTTAGGGAATGGCGGATAACATGAGTGTTCGTCCTAATCTCTCAACTTAAGGTATTTGGTGATATATAACATTTTAAATGATATTATTTTCATTGGTGCAAGCATATAAAAAGTTGGATCAAAGCCCATGATGCAGACATGGGAATAATTGTGAATGTCATGAACAACTATTTCAATTTCGAGATTGTTGTATGTGTGGAGGAAGCGGTGTATAATTAGGGATGTAAACAATTGACCCGACATGTCAACTCATCTCAAACCTGACAAAAAAAATTCAGGTTCGGGTTAACTTGTCTGCCTAAGAAAGACCTAAAATTGACCTGTCAATATGAAATATACTCAAATTTGACTTGTCCATCCGAAACTGGCCAAGAATTCAATAAAAAATGATCTGATTTGACGAAATTTTGACCTNAGAAAGACCTAAAATTGACCTGTCAATATGAAATATACTCAAATTTGACTTGTCCATCCGAAACTGGCCAAGGATTCAATAAAAAATGATCTGATTTTACGAAATTTTGACCCGATTAATTGTTACCATTATATTAAACAAGTCAAGTTCAGGTTACTCATGTGGGTTGAATCAGTTTGGTTTGAGATTTTCAACCTGTATAATATTCGAGTCGTGACCCGAACCTGACCAACAAACTCGAATTAACCCCTTATGAACAATGCATCAACATCAAGATGATAACCTGCAAGCTGTACCAAAAAAATATTACAATTATCATATGAAATATTCTCATATGACACTATTTTAAATTTATGATCAATAATATGCATTATTGCTAGAAAAACATTTCATCTTCAATCATCTAAAAAATAGTATCCATCGTTGAGCTAAATAATCATTAAACTATTAACCTTTGGAAGTCATAATTAAAGCTCAAAAAATAGAACACAAATACATTAAGGATTACAATATTTTTTTGACAATATGATATAGATGTTGACATTCAAAATGGTGATGATCTAAAGAGATAAATGTTAAGCGAAAAGAGATTATTGAGATGAATATATCATAATAATGTCACATGCAATCTAACTTTTTTATGATCAATATGTCAAACATTAATGAAAAAAGAGCATATGGCTAAAGTTCTTACATGCCAGTCCATGGATTCTTTATGTATGCAATTATCTGATTCAAATCAGATACTACATAAACAACAGGAGTGGAGAGCACGTATCTGCTCGATTTTGGAAAAAGAAGCCAATATTTTGAAGTCTAGATATATGATCAACTATTGTCTTAAGTTTAGTCGAAATAATCTTAAAATTTGGGTTATGTTAAGTCAAACTTAGGTAGAGACTTAGACTAAAGAAGTACCTTCAGATACATCTTCATCTTAGGTAGCACCATTATTAGTTGAGTGTATCAACACCAGTAGAAATTTATGTAATCAACCACAGAGACTGAATACATCACATATAATAAAGCCAACAAGTAGTTAATTTTCCAAATAGTTTTCTACAAGTCTTAAATTAATCCAAATACTTTTATGACAGCCAAAGCACCATTTACTTAGCAAGGAATATTGTCTTTCATTTCCAAACAAAGCAAATTCAATTTATGAATCCCTACATACACAACTTCCTTGAAAATGATGCCTTACATTTTTTCAAATTCAAAATGAACAAAAAATCATACTAATATGCTCACAAAAATAATATCTTTTGAAAAATAAAAATAAAATCTTTAAAGCAGCAATTAATATCCATGAATGATGAAATAACGATGATATGCACAGAAGCATAAAGCTAGTGCATTAAGACTTCAAGTAACAGATAACGAGATTAGAGTAGAAGTTTTAAATCATTGAAAATATCGGCTCGTTTCAATAGTATTTGCGGGTATTTGAGCTACTTTATTNCAGCCAAAGCACCATTTACTTAGCAAGGAATATTGTCTTTCATTTCCAAACAAAGCAAATTCAATTTATGAAACCCTACATGCACAACTTCCTTGAAAATGATGCCTTACATTTTTTTCAAATTCAAAATGAACAAAAAATCATACTAACATGCTCACAAAAATAATATCTTTTGAAAAATAAAAATAAAATCTTTAAAGCAGCAATTAATATCCATGAATGATGAAATAACGATGATATGCACAGAAGCATAAAGCTAGTGCATTAAGACTTCAAGTAATAGATAACGAGATTGGAGTAGAAGTTTTAAATCATTGAAAATATCGGCTCGTTTCAATAGTATTTACGGGTATTTGAGCTACTTTATCAGAGTCATCTACCCCATTTTTAATATAATACTTACTAGTTTGATTTACAAGACAAGTGCAAGTTCTTCATCTTCTTCAATTTTTAGGCCTCGGAAGCTTATTCCCTCATTGGAGTGGTTGTATACTTTGGAATGAGACACTATATAGCAAACATGTCATCATTTGGATAGACCGAGTCGCATACGAAAAGATTATTTGTATGTTAAGATTATATTTTGTCAATCGTTGTCTGGGAACACGTCTATTTTATTAAAATAAATAAGCTTTTCTCTAAATTCATGACAATTGAAGTTGATTTGATCAAATTCAAGGATAATATTGTTCAGTGAATTATTGATACATACCTTATGTTATTAATGTTAGTTTTATATGTTAGGAAACATTATAAATATGCCTAAAAACAAATATTTATGTCTCACCATAAAATGTATGTACATTATTATCAAGCACATGTTACCTCACCATAGTTTCCCTAATTATGATAAATAGCTAAGTAATGTGTCAATTATTTCATTTTCAAAGGATGAAAATTTATGGGAAGTTAGGAGAAATTTATTTTTTACACATATAACACTCATTTCCTATGTATTTACATATTTAGCATCCAAACTTCAATTTTTACGGTTAGAATCTAAAATGGCGGTGTTTTTGATGTGATATGAAATATTTGGGTGGCATGNATGTATGTACATTATTATCAAGCACATGTTACCTCACCATAGTTTCCCTAATTATGATAAATAGCTAAGTAAAGTGTCAAGTATTTCATTTTCAAAGGATGAAAATTTATAGGAAGTTAGGAGAAATTTATTTTTTACACATATAACACTCATTTCCTATGTATTTACATATTTAACATCCAAACTTCAATTTCTACGGTTAGAATCTAAAATGGCGGTGTTTTTGATGTGATATGAAATATTTGGGTGGCATGAATGTAAGAATTAAGTTTACGTCTAGATGTGTAAATACATTAGAATTGGGTGGCGTTAGGGGTGTAAATGAACCGAACACGAATGAACAGAGCTTGTGTTCGTGTTCGGTTCGTTTGAAATTTAATTTGTTTGAAATTGGTCGTGAAGTCACTGTTCGTGTTCGTTTCTTAAAGAACGAGTCGAACGAGTCGAACACGAGCTGTTTGTAAACAACAAGCCAGTTTGACATCCCTAATATTAATATATATAAATAATATAACTTATATTATAAAAATATATAATATTTATATCAGTATATTATTAATATAGTATATTAATATATAATTATTATTATTTTATTGTATATTAAAATTTATAAAATTTAATTTTTTAAATATCATAATTTTTTTATAAATAAATATTTTAAATTATTTTATATTTCGGACAATAACGATTCAAACACGAACGAACGCATCACTATTCGTGTTTGGTTCATTTAACCAACCGGACAAAAAAAAAAAATTGTTCGTTCGTCTCGTCTACTTATCGAACGAATCGAACACAAACTTATTGGCGAACCGAACACGAATTGTTCGCGAAAACGATTTTATTTAATGATGTTTTCATTTGAATATTAAATCATTACAATTTAAAAAAGATTTTTTTTTTTCTTTAAGACTAAATCGGTTATTGATTTTTAAACGTATTAAGACAATTTTTTTCAAAAAAAATCACTACAATTTCTTTATTTTTCAAATCATACCTTTAAAATTAGGGCTTATTTATTTATTTGTAGTCATAAAATATAATTTTCATTTCGTACTATGTAGCTAGAAATCAAAAACTAGTTTTAAACCCTATTAATAACTTTAAAATGTTGGGTGTATCTATTTCTCCTAAAGGGCTGGTTATTCGTCAATATAGAGATTTGTCAGGTATGACTCATATATCATAAATGGGACAGATGCTGGAGCGGAGCGGGGCCCACGAGCGGAGTGGAGTGGAAGGATCCGTCTAATCGGGGGAGTTTCAATATGTGGGTTGAGGGCGCGGGGGAAACACCCCGCAGTTTGGTACATGAGTAATTTAAGTAATTACATATTGTACTATAGGGTTATATATATGTCATGTGTGCAACCCCATGTGAGCTGAATATTGTATTTTGTATTCTTTTTTGAATATTGAAAAGGAAGCTGTTNGAAAACGATTTTATTTAATGATGTTTTCATTTGAATATTAAATCATTACAATTTAAAAAAGATTTTTTTTTTTCTTTAAGACTAAATCGGTTATTGATTTTTAAACGTATTAAGACAATTTTTTTCAAAAAAAATCACTACAATTTCTTTATTTTTCAAATCATACCTTTAAAATTAGGGCTTATTTATTTATTTGTAGTTATAAAATATAATTTTCATTTCGTACTATGTAGCTAGAAATCAAAAACTAGTTTTAAGCCCTATTAATAACTTTAAAATGTTGGGTGTATCTATTTCTCTTAAGGGGCTGGATATTCGCCAATGTGAAGATTTGTCAGGTATGACTCATATAAATGGGACAGATGCTGGAGCGGAGTGGAGTGGAAGGATCTTTCTAATCGGGGGAGTTTCAATATGTGGGTTGAGGGCGCGGGGGAAACACCCCGCAGTTTGGTACATGAGTAATTTAAGTAATTACATATTGTACTATAGGGTTATATATATGTCATGTGTGCAACCCCATGTGAGTTGAATATTGTATTTTGTATTCTTTTTTGAATATTGAAAAGGAAGCCGTCACTCTGCTCCCGCGGACGTATCTCTGTTTGTTCTTCTGAATTTATGTCGATTCATGTTTTTCTTCGCCCTAATTTCTCAACAACAAACAACCATGCAGGGCCAAACAANGCGGACGTATCTCTGTTTGTTCTTCTGAATTTATGTCGATTCATGTTTTTCTTCGCCCTAATTTCTCAACAATAAACAACCATGCAGGGCAAAACAAATAACTTAATGTGCAACGTGAAACATAAAAGAAACGAAAAAGAAATAGGATAGATACGTTTCACTTCAATCTTTATTCTTCAATTGCGAAGTATATAAATTTGCAATATTAATTTGAATTAAATAATTAAAATAATTACATATATACCACCCAATTCTCATGTATTTATACATCGAACACTTAAATTTTGCATTTTAGATCTATAAACCTAAAACATTTATACTTTCAAAAATAAAATATATTTCCTTAGGCAGCAAAAAATGGCATATATGCAAAAATTGAAGTTCAGGCATAACATTTATAAATATTAGGAATTGAGTGGTATATATGTAAATCCTCCTAATTATTTTTTGGAATTTACACACACAGCACCCATGTTTTATGCATTTACATATCTCACACCCAAATTCTCATTTTTACAAATTAAGCACCTAATTTATCTTTTTCCCCACTCTTCAATTGTAAAATTCATATTTTCATGTAGGGTGTTAATTTTGTAAATATGAGATTTTATAAATATATAAAATTTGGGGGATATCTATTTAAATTTCCGTATTTTCTTTTTCTAAAAGCAAGCAATTCCTTCACGGCTTTACCAACTTCCCCGGAAGTTCAAGCTTGGACGAAAGTCTCGCAATTGACACGAGAGATGTGTAGCAACTACCCCATCAAGCATCTAATAAGTGATTTATTTGGACACTATATATATATATATATTTATGTATTTGCATATCTAATACAAAAATTTATTTATTTATTTATATAAAATTTTAATATCTGAAAAGCACCAAAACATACGCGTAAGCTCATGGGCGGACTTACTTAGGGTCCAAAGGGGACACCCTTAAATTTAGATTGNTTTAATATCTGAAAAGCACCAAAACATACGCGTAAGCTCATGGGCGGACTTACTTAGGGTCCAAAGGGGACAATTGACACCCTCAAATTTAGATTTTTACTTATATAGGAGGGTAATTTGATCTTTTACTCCCTCCTGTAATATCAGCCTTGTCACTCTTTAAATATCACTTTGTCATTCGTAAGCATAGCTCCTCCCACATTGAGTTTAGAGTGCATTTTGCCCCCTAATAAAAAGGCCGGTTTCGCCCCTCCATAAGGTGAATTTTAATCCATANTATATATATATATATATATATATAAAGAGAGAGAGAGAGAGAGAGAGAGAGAGAGAGAGAGAAGCGCGCACACACACATAAAGATGAGATTGCAAAATAAGCAACTCAATGACAACGTATTCTCGAGTGATTTTGATGAAAGTAGTGGGAGATAAATATGACAATTGAGTGATAATAATGTCTTCAGTTGAACTTTGGTGAACATAAAATGACAGAAAGTTAAAGATGAGTGAGCTTCATAGTGGCAGTGGTATGATGTTGGTTTGACAATCATAACATGTAATGACGATCGGGTCACGAAAATCACCCACTAGTGACTGCTAATTGTAATCTTTGGTGTTTTGTTGTTAGACAGAGCTCCGTTGTCTTTTAAATTCTGATGCCCTATCTTTTATTCAAATCTTGATTATTTTTCAAGAAAATAATAATTTTGTTATATTTTTTTAAAGTGACGCATAAATTATTTTGGTCAAAATCTCAAAATACTTTATAAACAACNCTATCTTTTATTCAAATCTTGATTATTTTTCAAGAAAATAATAATTTTGTTATATTTTTTTAAAGTGACGCAAAAATTATTTTGGTCAAACTCTCAAAATACTTCAAGAACAACTTTTGTTATTTGATCATAAATCATTATTTAAACATTTACTGCCTTAATAATATTAAAATTATGTGATCTTATGCTCTGTGAAATCCATTTATTAATACATTTAATTTGAATATAATCACATAAGATGCAAAGTCTATTTGATGACACAATTAATTTATATACTTTTTTGCTTTGCTAGATTTTACTCATCAAGATATTTAATTTAAATTTGTTGAAATTGGAGGTGGATAATCGAGAATTTTATTTTACAAAATCCTAATTATAAAATAATATTAATATTTTTGTTTAATTGAATTATTATTTTTATTACATATCAATATATATCAAGAGGCTTGGCTCCACTCAACCCACAAAAATATTCAAAATTAATTATTTTTATAAANTTATTTTACAAAATCCTAATTATAAAATAATATTAATATTTTTGTTTAATTGAATTATTATTTTTATTACATGTCAATATATATCAAGAGGCTTGGCTCCATTCAACCCACAAAAATATTCAAAATTAATTATTTTTTATAAGGTTATTCCAAGTGAAATTTAAGTACTCAACATCGATTATTAGTTCTGAATTTTAAGATAAAGAGGTGTAAGACAAAAGATATAATGAAAAATTGTCATAGAATTTGATGAGNTTTTATAAGGTTATTCCAAGTGAAATTTAAGTACTCAACATCGATTATTAGTTCTGAATTTTAAGATAAAGATGTGTAAGACAAAAAATATAATGAAAAATTGTCATAGAATTTGATGAAGACATCTAAAAGACACAAATACAATTATTTTTATAAATAAACATTAGGATTTTAACATTTGGGATGTACATGAAGAAGCTAATTCTGTGTGGGATAAAGTAACAAACACTATTAAACAAATGACGAAGATGTACTTGGAGAATCGAAAAGATAATTTTTTTATAAATAAAAATAATTGGTATTGGAATAATAATGTGCAAAAAAAAGATAAAATATAAGAAGTTATGTTATAAAAACTTAGAGAAATGAGAAAAATATGTCCGTAGGGAGTCTAAGAGAACAATTTGTGAGACTAAAAATTCTGCCTTTAGTAATCTTTATAATATGTTAGATATTAAATAGAGTGAAAAATATATGTATAAACTATTCAAACAGCGAAAAGAAAAGTAAAGATATAATTCAAGTAAAGTGTATTAAAAATGAAAAAAAATAAAAAATATTTTTCTTAGAGGAAGATATTCAGCATAAGTAGGTGAGTNTATAAATTATTCAAACAGCGAAAAGAAAAGTAAAGATATAATTCAAGTAAAGTGTATTAAAAATGAAAAAAATTAAAAAAAGTATTTTTCTTAGAAGAAGATATTCAGCATAAGTAGGTGAGTTATTTTGATAAAATTTTCTATGAAGTTTCAGAAAATATGATCGATCTTAGTGATCGTAATATCATTAATAATAATAAAACTTTTTATTTATGCTGTCACATTAGTAAAAAGGAAGTAGAGGAAGTTTTAAAGAAAACTAAAGGTATATTAGTATGATCCGATGATATCCTTATTGAAGTATGGAAATATCAAGAAGATTTGTGATTTTCTTGGCTTACTAACTCTTCGATATTAATTTAAAAACTAAAAGATGTCTGAGGAGTGGAGGAAGAGTAATTTGATCTCTACATTTAAGAAAAAAGGGGATGCACAAAAGAGTGCAAATTATAGAGGAATTGCCNAAAACTAAAGGTATATTAGTATGATCCGATGATATCCTTATTGAAGTATGGAAATATCAAGAAGATTTGTGAGTTTCTTGGCTTACTAACTCTTCAATATTAATTTAAAAACTAAAAGATGTCTGAGGAGTGGAGGAAGAGTAATTTGATCTCTATTTTTAAGAAAAAAGGGGATGCACAAAAGAGTGCAAATTATAGAGGAATTGTTACTCTTTCATACTTTAAAACTATATGAGAGGGTGATTGAACAGAGGTTAAGATGTGATACAATAATTTCTCATAATCAGTTTGGACTTATTTTGAGCAAGTTTATTATTGAAACTATACATTTATTGAGAGATTTGATGGAGAAGTACAAAGAGAATAAGAAAGATCTACATATGATTTTTATTAATTTATAAAAAGCTTACGATAAAGTTCCAAATTCCCTGGAGAGTTCTAGAGAAGAAAGAGGTTGATATGAGTTATATTCAAGTCATACTAGAGTAGTTACTTGTGTTAGAACAGAAGAAGGATTGACCAAGTATTTTCCTATTTCAGTTGGATTACTTCGTGGATTGACCAAGTGTTTTCCTTTAAGCCCATATCATTTTGCTTAAGTTATGGATGCTCTTACTGGACATATACACGAGGATGTACCTCGGCGTATGTTTTTCGCTGATGATATCCTTCTTGTGAAAAAGATTAGAGGATTTTAGGNCCTTTAAGCCCATATCATTTTGCTTAAGTTATGGATGCTCTTACTGGACATATACACGAGGATGTACCTCGGTGTATGTTTTTCGCTGATGATATCCTTCTTGTGAAAAAGATTAGAGGATTTTAGGAAAAAACTTGAATTATGGTGGTCTACATTGGAGTCTAAAGGCATTCATTTGAGTAAATCTAAAATTGAATACATGGAATGTAAATTTAGTACTAGTAGCTATAGTGGCAACGTTGTAACTTTGGGTGATAAAATCATTAAAAGTTGTGAATGTTTTAGATATCTCGGGTATTTTGTTCAAAGTAGTGATGATATAGATGAGGATGTTATTAATAGAATTCAGGTTGGTTTGTTGAAGTATGCATGAGGCTTATTGTGCAATAGAAAAGTAGCGCTTAGGCTTAAAGGAAAATTTTATATGATGGTGGTGATAACTACAATGCTTCATGACACAAAATGTTGGTCTTTAAAAGAGAAGCATAAAACAAAGTTATGTGTTGCTGAGATGAGAATGCCTAGGTGGATGAGTGGCTTGACACTTATAGACAAAATGTAAAACGAATTTATGTTGGTGTAGCTCCAGCTGAAGACAAGATTAGAGAGAGTCCTCTTAGATGATTTAGACACATTAAACTTCAACCATTTTTATGATCTAATTAGAAGAGTAGATGTTTTAGATTCAACTTTTATTAAGAAAGGAAGAGGTGGACCTAAAAAGACTTGAGCATATTGTATAAAAAATGATCTTAATCTATCAGAATTAAATAAAAATACGACACTTAATAGGACATAATGGAGAAAAAGGATTCATGTAGCCGACCCCACTTAGTGGGATAGAGGCTTGTTGTTGTTGTATTTATTTTGAGCTAAGTGAGGTTTGTAGTTCGATTTGTTATCTGTTAGAGAAAAGACACTTTCAAATTCTTATCAATTTTATTCCAAAAAAACTTCTCTTACAGACAACTTGAAAATTTTAACCGAATCCAAAAAATCCATAAGAACTAGAGGACAAAAGCTCTCCAACTTTGCCTTAGAACTCTCTAAAAATCTCCTAATTCCTTCATAAAAGATCCTTCAATATGAAACAATTGCTATTCTAGAATAAATAACCGAACTTACCTCCACCATCTTTGGGCTACGTTATCTGACCAATATAAACAAATGATAAGTAATTGAAAACCTTTGAATATGATAAACAAATCTTCGTTCATCTATAAACTTCATTAGAAAGATCAAAAGTGAGAGATATTTATGGTTTCTTTAATCAATTATATCATTATGTTTACTATATCGCCTAGAAGGCCTATGTGAGCTCTCATTTACTTTAAATATTTATTATATTTTCTATTCATCCTCTCAACTACTTCATTGTGATAAAAAAGTTAATGAATTGTTCTCAACATACAAATTCCTTAAGTACCACAATAATTTTTAATTTAATCTGAGTGATATCCCCTGTTACTCTCTACCTAAAAGACATTTAATTTTGCCTCCAATTATATATATATATATATATATTTCAAAAATAATTCGCTTCATAAATGTTGAGAAAATGCCAATTTTATTTTTAAGAAGAAAAATTCACACCTTTATATCCTCATCTATGAATTTGACCTAATACAATGATCAAATTAGGGAATCAATACAAGATAATACCTATAAAATTGTGTACATTAGCTTTGACCTTTTGGCTTTTAATTTTCCCTCAAACTTGAGGAAATTGACCCACCTTCCTTTACCTAATTTATAATCTTCAAACAAAACATCAAACATAGAAAATTACCTTTAAAAAAAAAAGACTCTTAAGCCATTTCTTACTTGCATTACACAATCATTGATGCTATAAATTTGAATATGTATTGGTGGCGGCTTTTAATGTTGATGTAATAGCGCAAACAACATTTGTTTTATTGTCACAAGCAATCACCAAGGTATATTTTTTCACTTTTGAAAGAGAAAAATTTTCTCCTCAAATTAAGGACATGCCTAACTTTGTTTAATGTTTATTTGTATTTATTGTTTTAATTGTTATATCTCTAATGCTTGTAATATTTGAAGGCTAATTATTAGTAAGAAAAACTTCACCATAATTCTTTATTTAACAATCTAGAATTGGATGTTTATCCAAAGAAGAATAAAAAGATACACCCAAATCAAACTTGAAAATAAGTAAATATAAAACAAGTGAAAACTCATTATTGCTATTATCCTCAATGTTGGTGATGTAATAAAGCCAAATACAAGGGATGGTTCTCCGAGAGGTGCAAATGACATAATTGAATGAGACTAATACAATTTTATTAAAAAGGTTACAAAGACTACTTAGGCTTGACAGGATAATTTTACTCTAGGAGATAAAGTTGAAAACTTAAAGTGATGAGTAAGATGGTTTCGAAAAGAGGACTAGACTAAATGTTATTCTTCCCAATCAAACTACATTGCTTTGTGTGTTGTCTACTATTTTCTAGTTGTTTCCTCCTCCAAGACTAGGGCCAGCCAAGTTAACTTAATGCCCCCACGTCTCTAATTTTATAGCGCATGTACAACATAGCCATTAAATAGTATTTCATGTAATACCCAAAAGCCTCCAAGTTCTTATGGAAAGAACCATAGGTGGCTTCACATAACTTTATCAATTGGTTGTTAAGTGGGCAAAATACCCTTCCCCGAAGAAAAGAAAAACAAGGTGCTCTTCCATGAGGCATTGTTTGCAGAAAAAAACCCAAAAAAAAAAGCCATCCATCCACTCAATATGCACACCATGTATATATAACACAAACCTNAAGCCTCCAAGTTCTTATGGAAAGAACCATAGGTGGCTTCACATAACTTTATCAATTGGTTGTTAAGTGGGCCAAATACCCTTCCCTGAAGAAAAGAAAAACAAGGTGCTCTTCCATGAGGCATTGTTTGCAGAAAAAAAACCCAAAAAAAAAAAGCCATCCATCCACTCAATATGCACACCATGTATATATAACACAAACCANCTTGTTCGGGGGGATAAATTTTATTTTTATTTTTTTCTTTGTTATTAAGAACATATTTGTTTAATATGTTTTCACATAGTTGTATTTCTTGTTTCAAAAAAATAAATTGATATATTCTTGAAAACCCTCAAAAAATTTTAAATATTTTCAGTGTTTTTAAAAACAAAACTCAAAANCTAGTTCAAGTTACAAGATCATAAAACCATGGGGGAAAAAAGAAAATCTACCTGCAAAGCTCAGTTTTCGAATATATTTCATATCCAATTTCATTGAATGAATTTTAAAACAAGGAACTTAAGAGAAATTGATAATAATTCATAGAAAATTAGTCTAGCGAAATGTTGGGTTTGAGGCTTGTTTTTCTTCTCTTCCCCTCACTTATACCAAACCTAAGGCTTGTTCGGGGGGATAAATTTTATTTTTATTTTTTTCTTTGTTATTAAGAACATATTTGTTTAATATGTTTTTACATAGTTGTATTTCTTATTTCAAAAAAAATAAATTGATATATTTTTGAAAACACTCAAAAAATTTTAAATATTTTCAGTGTTTTTAAAAACAAAACTCATAAGGGGGCCGTTTGGGATCACTTTTACTTTTTTTTTTTAATATTTTAATTTGAAAAAAAACATGTTTAACATGTTTTATTAAGATATTTTTATTTTTGAAAATACTCAGAATAATCGTTTTGAATGTTTTCAAAAACATGTTTATTTATATTTAGAAATAAAGAAAATAATAAAAATACATTATACAAACATCTTTTTAGAAAGAAAGGAAAACCCTACAAAATAAAAAATAAAAAATTGATTCCACACAAGCCCTAATCAAATTCGTCGNTTAGAAATAAAGAAAATAATAAAAATACATTATACAAACATCTTTTTAGAAAGAAAGGAAAACCCTACAAAAAAAAAAAATAAAAAATTGATTCCACACAAGCCCTAATCAAATTCGTCAAACATATTTTATTTAGAAAAAAACAAATAAAAAGTAAAAATAAAAATAAAAAGTGATCTCAAATTGCCCCCGAGAAGTTACTTCAAGTTATGGTATACATTCCTAATAACTAGCTTAAAGCAAATATAGTGTTAAAATGTTTGTAAAGATGTTAATACACCAACAGCAACAGCATAAATTCAGTTCATCATCACAACTCTTCTACATCTAAAAATTCAACAACCTACTTTGTTTCATGAATAATTGAAAGAAAGAAAAGCATAGCAAAATAACTTTCAACACCTGCAGACAAAAGAAAACTCTCATGACCATACCTGGTATTTTAGACAAGGATGATTACGAAAGTTTCTGTTAACAGCCTTGAGAATCTTAGCCACTTGATCCGGATAGTGGCACGAAAAAGCACGGGGAACGATGTCCCTATGTAATGTAATGGCCTGAACATGACTTCGAGGCATTCCAAGCTTGTGAAGTAAGTAGTCGCCTCCACACATAATGGACGGCGCACCGAAAGTGACGACCGGCAGTAAAGAAGAGGGAGGTGCATCTCCTCGTATTAACAGCATAAGGTTCACAAGAACGGCGAGGCTTCCTCCAAGAGAATGGCCGGTAAACCGGAAAAAAGCGTTGTTACCCTGACACTTCTGGTGGGCTTGAACCTCTGCTAACATTTGCTGATAAATCCCCTTGGCAGCCTCGTAGATGCCTCTGTGCACAAGCACATCCAGTCCCTAAAGCCACGGAAAAATAGTTGGAGACTTAGAAGTTGAGATAAATACAGTAGTGGTTTTGGCAATGCTGAATAAGGTGCATGTATACGTATATTAATTCAATAAAGAGAAAAAAGGATAAAATTATCCGCAAAAACCGATGTGCTAAATGCTGAAGTTTAAATGATGAATTACAACATAAAACATATGCAATATTTATAGTAAACATGAGCAGTAAGTTTGTCACCACTATTAATCAATTCTATCATGGTAGTTCATATACAAAAGATCTTATAAACTTTTACACAACAATAGTTGCTCCACAAGTATATGCAAGGTCTTTGATTTTCCTTGGAAAAACCAGCAAAATCTTAGTCTTCTTAGAATTGGGTGGTTATTTGCAAAGAAAAAAAAAGATATTTTCTCAACAAATTTCAATAATACCTCAAACTGAACAGGCTCAAATAGAAGATTAGCTTGCCAGGCTGCCAAAGACTCTGAGCCCTGAAAATCAAAATTTGCAGGGGTGAGAAAATCTACCAAATACTCAAAAGAAAGAGAA
>JXCR01097076.1:3475-21098 GCA_002079205.1 Phalaenopsis hybrid cultivar | reverse complement strand
AATAAAAATATGAGTTTGATTTGCATATAAATTAGCAGCATATTTGCGTAACAAATTATAAAATAAAAAAGAGCATTTACATGCATACCACCCAATTCCTATGCATTTACATACCTAACACCTAAATTTTGCTTCACATTTATGCCACCCAAATCTTTCATATCACATCAAAAATATCATGATTTCGACTTTTTAAAAGTCAGATACATATTTTCATGCACGAGTAAGGCGGCATATATATACAAATTTAAGTTTAGGTGTAAGATTTGCAAACATATACAAAAAAAGCAATAAAAAAAAACCAATTCCATTGTTCAATAAACTTANTTTTTAAAAGTCAGATACATATTTTCATGCACGAGTAAGGCGGCATATATATACAAATTTAAGTTTAGGTGTGAGATTTGCAAACATATACAAAAAAGCAATAAAAAAAAACCAATTCCACAAGCATTCTCTGGAAAATATACAATTGAAGAAGCACCAATTGGCACATAATGAAAGTATCTCAGGATTTAAGAAGAAAATAAAAAAAGGTGAAAAGATAAAATATTATGTACATTTTGTGGACAGATCTAAGAACTTAAATAATAAAGTAATTAAAGAATAAAAGAATCAAAATTGAAAATAATTTCCACATAGAAACTGACCTTATCACCATCACTCGACTTTGGTACAAGACAAAGGCGAGTCAGCTGAAATATTGTTTAGATATTGGAATTCTGGTCTTTGCTACACTTTGTGATTAGATCATAGTTCATTGAAGCAAGCTGAGATAGATTCTGTAAGAACATATTTAGAAGTCAGTAATTCACAATATCTTCATCTTCAAAACATTTTATTCGGTATGATTATAATAAGATCAAAGATATAAAGGCTATTTGAGCGGTTCAAAATCATTAGTTTTTTTCATATTTTTAAATTTATTTTAAAATCTTTAATTTGCATAAATGCATACTTATAATGTCATCATGTCTATGTACATGCATGCATGCATATATATATATATATATATCGAGGAACCGACATCCAAAGATTTGGCTCGTGCCTCAGCTTGTTTGACTTGATCCAAACCAAAAGTCGAATAGTGGTTGAGAGCTTAATTATAATCTATCAATGCCTACATTAATAAGAAGAAGAATATATGCAAGTGACTTTAGCATAGTGGTGGAGAGCTTCGTTTTTTAATCGAGGTCCTGAATTCAAGGGCTTGCATATGCCTTGCAAGAGAGTTCGCACGTGAGTGTGTAAAAAAAGAAGAAAAGAGAATGTAAAATGTGGAAGCAATATGGCAGATCCAACCTTATATGAGAAATTGCTGAATGAATACTTCATCANAGGTTGTGCCTCCAATTTTTCACTTGAAGCCTTGACAATAACTTTGTGGTTAGGGGAGTAAACGAGCCGAAAGCTCGTGTTCGGCTCGTTTATATTTCGAGCTCAAAAAGTGTGTTCGTGTTGGACTCTTTTGCTTAGCAAGCCGAACATGAGCCGTTCATGAACAAAGAGTTGTTTTGACAACCCTTATCATGTAGCCATAAGATGTTAAGGATTGTGATAAAATTTAAAACATCATTTGAATCTAATTCAACAATTTTTATTCTATTTTCTTCCTTAATACTTTAATTGATTATAAATCTTTGCAGCCTTGTAGTCAATTATTTTTTTTAAAAANTTGTGATAAAATTTAAAACATCATTTGAATCTAATTCAACAATTTTTATTCTATTTTCTTCCTTAATACTTTTAATTGATTATAAATCTTTGCAGCCTTGTAGTCAATTGATTTTTTTAAAAGTACTAATCATCAAAGAAATATATATAATTGATTAGTAGTATTTCGAGCCAAAACGAGTCGAACACGAACAAACAGATATTTGTTTGTGTTGTTCGTGTTCAGCTCGTTAACTCAGCNAAGAAATATATATAATTGATTAGTAGTATTTCGAGCCAAAACGAGTCGAACACGAACAAACAAATATTTGTTTGTGTTGTTCGTGTTCAGCTCGTTAACTCATGGAACGAGTCAAACACGAGCTTCTTAACGAGCCGGACACAAGCAGTTGGCGAACAACGAGCCGTTTTGACAGCCCTATTTGTGGTCTGTCATGAAAACCTTATATAATATCATGATAGTTCTAAGAAAAATTAATACTAACATCAGAATGTAAATTTCAATGGCCAAAAAAGGAAATCTGAACTATTACCTTTTTTTACAAAATTTACAAAATTAGTCTCCAATAAAAATATGAGTTTGATTTGCATATAAATTAGCAGCATATTTGCGTAACAAATTATAAAATAAAAAAGAGCATTTACATGCATACCACCCAATTCCTATGCATTTACATACCTAACACCTAAATTTTGCTTCACATTTATGCCACCCAAATCTTTCATATCACATCAAAAATATCATGATTTCGACTTTTTAAAAGTCAGATACATATTTTCATGCACGAGTAAGGCGGCATATATATACAAATTTAAGTTTAGGTGTAAGATTTGCAAACATATACAAAAAAAGCAATAAAAAAAAACCAATTCCATTGTTCAATAAACTTACACAAGCATTCTCTGGAAAATATACAATTGAAGAAGCACCAATTGGCACATAATGAAAGTATCTCAGGATTTAAGAAGAAAATAAAAAAAGGTGAAAAGATAAAATATTATGTACATTTTGTGGACAGATCTAAGAACTTAAATAATAAAGTAATTAAAGAATAAAAGAATCAAAATTGAAAATAATTTCCACATAGAAACTGACCTTATCACCATCACTCGACTTTGGTACAAGACAAAGGCGAGTCAGCTGAAATATTGTTTAGATATTGGAATTCTGGTCTTTGCTACACTTTGTGATTAGATCATAGTTCATTGAAGCAAGCTGAGATAGATTCTGTAAGAACATATTTAGAAGTCAGTAATTCACAATATCTTCATCTTCAAAACATTTTATTCGGTATGATTATAATAAGATCAAAGATATAAAGGCTATTTGAGCGGTTCAAAATCATTAGTTTTTTTCATATTTTTAAATTTATTTTAAAATCTTTAATTTGCATAAATGCATACTTATAATGTCATCATGTCTATGTACATGCATGCATGCATATATATATATATATATATCGAGGAACCGACATCCAAAGATTTGGCTCGTGCCTCAGCTTGTTTGACTTGATCCAAACCAAAAGTCGAATAGTGGTTGAGAGCTTAATTATAATCTATCAATGCCTACATTAATAAGAAGAAGAATATATGCAAGTGACTTTAGCATAGTGGTGGAGAGCTTCGTTTTTTAATCGAGGTCCTGAATTCAAGGGCTTGCATATGCCTTGCAAGAGAGTTCGCACGTGAGTGTGTAAAAAAAGAAGAAAAGAGAATGTAAAATGTGGAAGCAATATGGCAGATCCAACCTTATATGAGAAATTGCTGAATGAATACTTCATCACAATGTTTCGAGAACTAAGGTCTGCCACGAATTCATCTTCCTGTTCAAAGATCAATCAAAATCATGAGTGAGGTAACATATAAGATTTATATAAATATATAAAAATAAATTTACATCATGGTAACATATAAAAAATATAAAGTATATATATATATATATATATATATATATGAATTTACATCATCGTCTTCACAGCTTCCTGGGTTACTACAATCACTTGCGCTTCCAGTATCGATCATGTCATAAATTTCATTAGAGTCTGAATGAATTTGAGCATCATCTGAATTCCAAGCATGTCGACTCTCAAAATAACTGGTGTCTTCATCATCCTGCGTTGAGGGAATGAATGCAGCCTGAAAAAAAATAGAAATATATAAACTTTAATAACTGCAAAAAGATATATAAAAGACTTACATACATATCATACAATTCATATGTATTTACATTTCAAACATCTAAACTTTGATTTTTTTACATTTATAGAATTTAACTTGAGCGTGAAAAGGTGTATTTCACTTTTGAAAGTTGGTATTAGTGGTATATTTGATGTGATATGAAAATTTTGAGTGTTATGCATGTAAGAAAACTCGAAGTTTTAAGTGTTGGATATATAATTAAATAGAAATTATGCGGTATAAATGTAAATGTCACAAATAATTAAGTGTTAAATAGTGCTTAGCCAAATCACCTTGTCTTGAAAATTTTTTAGGATAATTTTTGAAGTTACTCGTTGAAGGAGAAAAAATATTTATCATATCAAATCTCTAAATAAATATGAGGGGCGAAACCATCCTCAAAATGTAAATTTTATTTTTTAGATGTTCGAATAAAGCTTAATGTCTAATATAAATTATAGCTAAAATATAATTTAATTTTAAAAAATAAGCTTAAAAATAATTTAAATAATTTTTATCATATTAACTTAAAAGTAATTAAATTTTCTCATATTTCTCAAAAAAATAAAACATTGTTATTAAATACAAATATATTTTAGGATAAAAATAAACTAAAGTATTAACAAAACAAAAAAAAAAGTTCAGCTATTTTAGTTTGTTATTTATTTATTACAAATATATAAATGTTAAATATGTAAATACTGTTGACATTTGTATCTAATATGGGATCCTATTTGTAACTAGAATAAGTCTAGGTATTTATTTGTAAATGTTGTAACTTTCTCTATATAAGCCTATCATGAATGAAATAAAGGTGGTTCTTAAGCAGTAATTTCTATTTGGTATCAGAGCTAGCCAAGTTTTAGAATTCTTGAGCACTGTCGCGGTTGCTCGAGCAGGAAGGATAGAGCAGCAAGAGCACCGCAGCAACGGGATCGCAAGGTCGCAAAAGGATCGCTACTCGCACAAGGGAAGTAGTGACACGATCACAGAAGGACCGCGAAGCTCCCATTTTTCTCGTTGTTCGCTCTCCCGAGAGGAGGAGAGGGGGGGAGTTTGGAGGTTTCGCACATCCCATGCATCCCGAGCGGAGAAGGAGTTCCCACATCACAGATGGAAAACCGACGATTTAGTCTTTGCTTTTGAGCGAGCCCTAATCATGACAACTCGGAGCTTCAAATGTCGATTCCTTTCGTTTGCTACAAAGTAGAGAAGTGTTGATTCCTTTGTGTGTAGGAACAAGGAGGTTCAAGCGGCTTCGAGTGGATCATAATCTGACAAGGGCTTTGGATCTAACATATAAAGTAAAGAATAGTCAAATTGAGCTTGATCCTTGATGATGAAATAGATCAAGGTGAAGTCAGAGGACTGAGACGTACATGGTATAGGAGGTAAGGAATTGGAACTTTTGAGAAAGATTATAAAGTTCTAAGAGTTTTGGTCGGGCTTATACAGGGAGATAGCATCTCGACGAAAGCCACTACCTCTGACACTTACTCCAACTCAAGTGAAGCCAGATCTCCCTCCTGTGGATCTGAAGCTTGATGGACGAGCCAAATGTGTGAGTTGGTCGCGTCGTATTAAGGCTACTCTAGTGGGGGAGAGACTAGAAAGATACCTATAGAGGTTGAGCCAAAGAGTAATAGTGTTGAGAGGGATGAGTGGAGGACCGCACATGCCTTACTTTAAGCATGACTAATCAACTTGATGGTTCCATCGATTGCCTCTTCATTGGATGACATTCGAAAGCTGAGCGACATTTGGGCTAAAAGTAAGATCAATTATGGAGCTGAGAACCACATGAGAGTGTTTCAAATTCAACGTGAGATAGAGACAATAGTTCAGGGTGATAGATTGATTCAGGAGAACTTTGTAGATCTGGAGCAGCTGTGGAAAGATCTTTAATAACTTATCACCTGTGGTAATCGGGGGTGCAAGAAGGGAGAAATCTTTGTACAAATGAGGACTATGCAATTTTTGGGTCATCTAAACCAGACCTTTGGTCGAAAGAGATCAGTTCTCCTAGCTCATACGATTATTCTTACACTAGATGAGACCATTGCTGCGATGATACAGGAGGAGAGTCACATAAAGCTAGACTCGAAGCCGAGTGATTTTTCGGGTGCACAATCAGCATTGACTGTTGCGAGCTTAGGTATGTTAGGTGTCCAGGAGGAGACTCGCAAGTGCTACAACTGTTGTGAAGTTGGTCATCTGAGTAGGGCCTGCCCTAAGCCACCTAAGGCAAGAGAAAATGGTGAATGTGGACAAGGTGGAGGTTGTGACCGTGATCGTGGGGTTGGAAAGGTGAAAGAGGGGACTATCAGACAAATTTGATTGTAGCAAAGGACGAGGGAGAGACATGTGTGATCTTTACTAGTGAAGATCATGAATGTCTGGAACTATTGAAAAGGAAGCAGAAAGCAGCAGAAGATGGAACTAAAGATGTTTCAAATCCATCGACATCAAGGGGTACCATTGTCACTTATACTCGCTTTAGTAAAGGTACTGGTGACACACTTTCTCTTGCCTCTATTTCCATTGCAGAATCATTAGAATGGATCATAGATTCTGGTGCTTCTCGTCAGGTGACAAGTACTGCTGGAGAGTTCTCTTCATAAACTCATCCAACAATACTAGAGAATATGGACTGTTGATGGTACGATCCAACCTGCAGTTGGTAAGGATATATTGAGATGTACCAATCATATAAACTTTGTCCAATGTTCTGCATGCTCATT
This sequence comes from Phalaenopsis hybrid cultivar, assembly GCA_002079205.1. Taxonomy (NCBI): domain Eukaryota; kingdom Viridiplantae; phylum Streptophyta; class Magnoliopsida; order Asparagales; family Orchidaceae; genus Phalaenopsis; species Phalaenopsis hybrid cultivar. Next base: position 14,505 of record JXCR01097076.1, on the reverse strand, counting down.
CTCCAGTAAACCTCTTATCTATTAGTATCATTATTCTTCAGTTAAAATGCATTATTTTTTTTATGTTCCTCTGGTGATCTTCCAAGAGAAAGGGGCTGGAGGGACCGGAACATGTCATAGCGGACTCTGGTATTTGATCCGAGAGAGAATAAACTCAGCTCTGGCATCCATGATGGAAAGTGTTGCAGTAGGATAATTTGGCAGGAACGTCGAGGACGTGTTACTGCTATATCACACATGTATGAGACATTCTAGTCTTTGTTCATTGAGTCTATTGTATCCATCTATATATGAAAAGGCAAATAAGGAAAAACTGGTGAGAGATGCTTGTGAGTTTGGCAAGCGCACTAGGGACTCTTATGTCTATTTCGAAAATAAGAGCTCTAGTATGTTTGATTTGATACATTCTAATGTATGAGAACCTTTGTCGTATAGTTCTATAAATGATTATCGATACTTTGTAACGTTATTGATTGTTTTTCTCGTGTTACCTGGATATACTTGATGAAACACAAGGGTGAGGTAGTTGCTTGTTTTAAAGATTTTTTGCAAGACAATTCAGACCNTTCTTCAGTTAAAATGCATTATTTTTTTTATGTTCCTCTGGTGATCTTCCAAGAGAAAGGGGCTGGAGGGACTGGAACGTGCCATAGCGGACTCTGGTATTTGGTCCGAGAGAGAATAAACTCAGCTCTGGCATCCATGATGGAAAGTGTTGCAGTAGGATAATTTGGCAGGAACGTCGAGGACGTGTTACTGCTATATCACACATGTATGAGACATTCTAGTCTTTGTTCATTGAGTCTATTGTATCCATCTATATATGAAAAGATAAATAAGGAAAAACTGGTGAGAGATGCTTGTGAGTTTGGCAAGTGCACTAGGGGCTCTTATGTCTATTTCGAAAATAAGAGCTCTAGTATGTTTGATTTGATACATTCTAATGTATGAGAACCTTTGTCGTATAGTTCTATAAATGATTATCGATACTTTGTAACGTTATTGATTGTTTTTCTCGTGTTACCTGGATATACTTGATGAAACACAAGAGTGAGGTGGTTGCTTGTTTTAAAGATTTTTTGCAAGACAATTCAGACTTAATATGGTGCAGTTGTAAAGGCGTTGAGATCTGATAATGGGATAAAATATATCAACAAAGCATTTTGAGACTACCTGTCAGCTCAAGCAATACAACTCCAAACCGCATGCCCATACACACCAGCACAAAATAGAGTATCAAAGAAAAAGAATCAACATTTTCTAGAGGTAGCTCGAAGCATGATAATAACAATGAATGTACCACAACACTTATGGGGGCAAACAATGTTGACAGTGACTCAATTGATTAACAGGATGCCCAAGAGTGCTGGATTGGGAGTCTCCTAGTCAAATGTTAAACGAAGACAATAGTGTAATCCTTCATTTGAAGTTATTTGGATGTGTATGTTTTGTAAAAGACAACATACAATATGTAGGGAAGTTGGATCCAAGAGTTGTGAAATGTTTATTTGTGAGTTATTCTGCTACTTAGAAGAATTATGTCAACTGGAGCCAAATTGAGGAAAAATTCTTTGTGGGTATGAATGTGTCATTCAAAGAATTTGAACCATACTACACTCTAGAGGTGAATTCACCCTTCAGTGACTCAACAAACACTAGATGTATGAGGCAAGAGAGAGAGAATAGCAATGTTAATGGAGTGGCGCAAGTGGGAGCAATGTTATATCTTGTGATGTGGGATGAATCAATTGAGGAGACAGAAATCGAGGATATTGACCTCAATAATGGTAGGATTCAGGCTGAAGATGAGTTAAGGGTGTTTACACAAAGGAAAAAGCAAACTGAGAGAACGAAGTCTGTAGTGCCAACAAATCTCTTTGTTCCGGTCTTTCCCAATTATTGAAACATCTACACCATCCACATTTGATGCAAAAGTCTCAGGTGATATTATTCCTCCTCCATTCAGTCCCCCCCACCCACCACAACATAAAGGAAGACCTCCCACAGCAATGCAGGGCATTCTCTTGATCATTTTGGGTGGGAACTTGACATTGTGAACTTTATTTCTTAATCTAAATTTTACATTTGTATGAAAAATTCATTGCATCATTGAACTCTGTCTCTGTACCTAAGTGTTGTCAGGTTATTAAAGAGGATCCCAAATGGAAAGCAACTATGCATGAAGAGCTTGAAGCTCTTGATAAAAACCGAACATGAGAGATCGTACCACCACCAACAGGGAAGAAGACAGTTGGATGCAAGTGGATCTTTACGGTAATACAAACTCCAGAATGAAAGGTGGAGATGTATAAAACACGACTAGTGGCAAAAGAATATAGTCAGACATATGACATTGACTTTAATAAAATATTTGCACCATATGCAAAAATGAGCACAGAGAGGACACTGACTTCTCTGGCAGTAAATAATGGATGGAGACTCCGCCAACTGGATGTGAAGGATGCTTGTTTTCGTGGGGAGCTACTGGAGGAGGTATATATAGAGATACCACAAGGATTCAGTATATCCCAAATAATGGGCAAGTTGTGTAGGGTTAGGAAGCCACTGTATGGCTTGAAGCAGTCTCCTCAAGCTTGATTTAACAAGTTTAGAATAACGATGGTTGGCATGGGATATCAACAGATCAATGCAGACCACACGGTGTTCTTTCGACAACATGAGAGTCACACCACCATACTTTTTGTGCATGTGTATGACATAATTATCACTGATGATGATGAGTCAAAATTTCTCAACTAAAGCGAAGATTGAGAAAGCAATTTGAGGTAAATGATCCAGAACAACTCAAATACTTTTTTGGGATTGAAGTGAGTCATAGACCTGAGGGGATGGTCCTATCCCAGATAAAGTATGCACTATATCTTCTCATGGAGACAAATATGCTGGGGGTACAAACTTGTTGTCTCTCCAATTGATTAGATTGTCAAGCTTAATACAGATGCAAATGAAATGGTTGATCATGAGATGTAACAGACGCTGGTGAGCCGCCAGATCTATCCGTGTTACACTCGACCCAAAATTTCTTTTGCAGTAAGTGTGGTGAGCCGCTACATGCATGATCTAAAGAAGGAACATATTGATGCAATGTATTAGATTATGAAGTATCTGAAGAGTGTACCGGGGAATGGGTTAATATTCAGGAAAAATGGGCATGTAGATATTGAAAGCCTTTTTTATTCTAATTGGGTAAGTTGTGCGGATGACAAACGATCCACATCAAGATACTACATATTTGTAGGTGGCAACTTGGTCTCGCAGAAGAGCAAAAAATGGCCGATTATAGCAAGGTTAACAACAGAGGCAGAATACATGGACATAGCATTAGGAGTTGCTGAAGATGATGTGGCTGAAATCCTTGTTGGTTGAACTCAAAGTGGATCAAGAAACTCAAATGAAGTTGTGCTATGACAAGAAGTCGGCAATCAACATTGCTATTAACCCGACGCAACATGATAGAACCAAACATGTGGAGAGTGATAGGTTCTTCATCAAGGAAAAGCTGAATAACAGACTACTGGAGCTATGTCATGTAGTCACTGGAGAGCAAGTGGCTAACTGCCTCACCAAAGGACTTAAGCTCATTAAACTTGTCTAGGTTATGTGACAAAATGGGCTTAGTGAATATCTTTTGCACATCTTTAGAGGGAATATTGAGATTTGTATCTAATGTAGGGTCTTATTTGTAAATAAATGAAGTTTAAGGATTTATTTGTAAATGTTGTAACTTGTAAGACTATATATAAGCTTGACATCAATGAAATGGAAGTGATTTTTTAGCAGTAATTTGGGTGGTAGACATGTGAATGCTCCCATGTGAAGAGTGCTCCTGAGTGGAAAGTGGGAGGTATATTTTGTCTTACTTTGCAAAATGACTAATAACTTATGCTTTTTAAAAGTAAAAGCATAGCCCTTGAGGTACAACAGTAATGATGCTTGAATTTAAAGAGTAATTGAAAAAAATTAAGTATTAAAAAATAATTTTAATATAATATTCCAATTTATATATGTTCAAATAAATCATTATTTATTTAATCATGCTAATAATTTAATCATCTAGGTCATACATTATCACACAATTCTTTTGTGTACTACGTGAGAGCTAGAGAGAGACTAGTGTTGCTTGAGAATAGGAGAGAGCAATGGGCAAATTATATACATTAGGAGGGCTAAATAATAAAATTACATGTCATAATAAAGAAAACACAGAAATTCACCCGAGTTGAATGTGGGTCTCCTGATGATAAACATATCATACAATTCCTATATATTTGCATAACTGAAAACAAATATATAAATGCCAATAATAATATTTAAAAGACAATTCCTATGTATTTACATATCTGACATCTAAACTTTGAATTTTACATTTATAGCAATTTATTACATATGCATGAAAAGTTATATTTTACTTTTTAGAGTTAGTAATGGTGGCATGTTTTGATGTGATATGAAAATTTTGAGTGTTATAAATGTAAAAAAAAATCAAGTTTAAGTATCAGATATAAAAATGTATAGAAATTTTGCGGTATGTATATAAATGTCCCAAATATTTAAATGTTAGATAGCGTTAGCCAAATCACCTTCTGTCTTGCAAGCATGTCCCAGTTTATGTCTTTGAAGAAGGGATGAGCCTTTACCTGTCCTAATCATCAGAATTTCAAGTCTGAAAAGAACAACTACTTTTCCACAAATTTAATTACACGAAAAGATTTTACCTCTCCTGCTCCAGTGGCTCCAACTCTTTGGAGTGGATTCTGAATAAGGAGCCTGAAAAAAAAAATATAAAATTTTATATTTGAATTGGTTTGCTTGAACGCTAAGTCACACCATTTACCGTTGTAAGAGTATATAAAGCCATCGATAGAAAGGACATAATAAAGTAAAAATTTTGAAGAATAATGAAAAATAATAGAGCTACACAACTCGTACTTATTAATTAAGTCATAGGCTTCATGGCTCATCTCTTGTGGTATTTGTGGCCATGATATGTCTCGATTCATAATATTGTCAAAAATTTTCTGCAGTAGAAACATTTACAGTAATGGATCATTAGAACATCTTCCATTTAATGGGACAATCCATGATGGCTTTATAAATAAAGTTTTCATACAGATTTTTGAAGTAATAAAAAGAATTTTGAAATATCAAATTGAAAAGGCTCAAACCCAGTATAATAAGGAAACATTTAAAGGATCAAGTTCAATGCAAGTCTTAGTGCAAGATTGTAAAACAAAATACAAATAGATTTGGTATTTAACTCTAACGCTCTTTCTATACTTGGCCAACTGAAAGGCAAAAATATGATGAGAGAAGGCTTGAATCTCTATGATAATATCAATTGGTTCATAGCAGAATTGAATGACTCTAGATAGTGCCATGCACACCAAAAAAAAATTTTCTTTTCCACTGTTTTTTTAAACCCATGCCATTTTGGTGAGCAAAAACCCAAAATAGTCCTTCAACTATCGATAAGTGACTAATTTAGTTCCAGAGTTTTAAAGTGTCCCGCTTTAGTCTAGGACTATTAAAAATTGATCCAAATTAATCTCTAGGATGAATTTCATGTTTAAATTTAACATCAACCATTAAAAGGTACTTAAATTTAAAGAGTTTTGCATCAATTCATCAATTGAAATTAAATAATTTATACACTATGTTATAATGCTTTATAAAGCATACATGCAAATAAAAACATTTACTGTGAACATTGATATTCAAATGTGAAAAATTATTGACAGAATTTATTGTGCGCCTATGATGACTTTTGATGTTATTTTGGGAATAAACTGATTAGTTGAACATTTTACTATGATTACAACTGCAAGAATAAAGTTGTTGAATTTGCCTGCTGAGAAATCATTTTACCTTTTTTCCTGGTAGAAGTGGTATATATTCTATAATCAATGTTTTAAACATTAATAAGTGAATGAAAAGTGATGTGTTGTCAAGGACTGAAGTATTANAGAAATCATTTTACCTTTTTTCCTGGTAGAAGTGGTATATATTCTATAATCAATGTTTTAAACATTAATAAGAGAATGAAAAGTGATGTGTTGTCAAGGACTGAAGTATTGAATAAATATGTTCAATAATTCATGAAAACTTCAATCATAGCAAAATTTCTAATATGTTTTTTGAGAAATGATTTGGACTACCACATAAAGGAGAAGTTAATTTTGAAATTGAATTACAACAAAAGATATTAGAATATTCAAATCTTTTTTATAAAATGGTTCCGAAAACATTGTGAAAATCAAAATGTCAGTTGCAAAAATTAATATAAAAGGGGCTCATTAAATTGAATGATTCATCTTGAGATGCACTTATGCTTCTCCTTAAAAAGAAAAAAAAAATCTATGAGAATGTGCATCAATAGAGAGTTGAATAAAATAAACATCAAAATTAACCTCAATTATAAAAGATTGATTATTTGTTTGTTTAGTTGAATAGTAGCATTGTTGATGTCATTTTAGGACTCCTAAAAGGTATTTAGGAAGTGGGTTTGGTGGGGAGGTGGTCGTGGAAGAACCAAGAAATGAAAATATGAAAAATTAAATGGGATACGAGCTGAAATCTGCTGTTGGACAGCAGATCCGGCATGTTAGGCGGCTGTCCTGGCTGAAAAACAGCAACTCGAATGAGAAAGCGATGAGATATGGGAGGTGAGAAGATTCCACCACCTGTTCCTANAAGATTGATTATTTGTTTGTTTAGTTGAATAGTAGCATTGTTGATGTCATTTTAGGACTCCTAAAAGGTATTAAGGAAGTGGGTTTGGTGGGGAGGTGGTCGTGGAAGAACCAAGAAATGAAAATATGAAAGATTAAATGGGATACGAGCTGAAATCTGCTGTTGGACAGCAGATCCGGCATGTTAGGCGGCTGTCCTGGCTGAAAAACAGCAACTCGAATGAGAGAGCGATGAGATATGGGAGGTGAGAAGATTCCACCACCTGTTCCTGNCTAATATGGGATCCTATTTGTAACTAGAATAAGTCTAGGTATTTATTTGTAAATGTTGTAACTTGCTCTATATAAGCCTATCATGAATGAAATAAAGGTGGTTCTTAAGCAGTAATTTCTATTTGGTATCAGAGCTAGCCAAGTTTCAGAATTCTTGAGCACTGTTGCGGTTGCTCGAGCAGGGAGGATAGAGGAGCAAGAGCACCGCAGCAACGGGATCGCAAGGTCGCAAAAGGATTGCTACTCGCACAAGGGAAGTAGTGACACGATCGCAGAAGGACCGCGAAGCTCCCATTTTTCTCGTTGTTCGCTCTCCCGAGAGTAGGAGAGGGGAGGAGTTTGGAGGTTTCGCACATCCCATGCATCCCGAGCGGAGAAGGAGTTCCCACATCACAGATGGAAAACCGACGATTTAGTCTTTGCTTTTGAGCGAGCCCTAATCATGACAACTAGGAGCTTCAAATGCCGATTCCTTTCGTTTGCTACAAAGTAGAGAAGTGTTGATTCCTTTGTGTGTAGGAACAAGGACGTTCAAGCGGCTTCGAGTGGATCAAATCTGACAAGGGCTTTGGATCTAACATATAAAGTAAAGAATAGTCAAATTGAGCTTGATCCTTGATGATGAAATAGATCAAGGTGAAGTCAGAGGACTGAGACGTACATGGTATAGGAGGTAAGGAATTGGAACTTTTGAGAAAGATTATAAAGTTCTAAGAGTTTTGGTCGGGCTTATACAGGGAGATAGCATCTCGACGAAAGTCACTACCTCTGACACTTACTCCAAATCAAGTGAAGCCAGATCTCCCTCCTGTGGATCTGAAGCTTGATGGACGAGCCACATGTGTGAGTTGGTCGCGTCGTATTAAGGCTACTCTAGTGGGGGAGAGACTAGAAAGATACCTATAGAGGTTGAGCCAAAGAGTAATAGTGTTGAGAGGGATGAGTGGAGGACCGCACATGCCTTACTTTAAGCATGACTAATCAACTTGATGGTTCCATCGATTGCCTCTTCATTGGATGACATTCGAAAGCTGAGCGACATTTGGGCTAAAATTAAGATCAATTATGGAGCTGAGAACCACATGAGAGTGTTTCAAATTCAACGTGAGATAGAGACAATAGTTCAGGGTGATAGATTGATTCAGGAGAACTCTGTAGATCTGGAGCGGCTGTGGCAAGATCTTTAATAACTTATCACCTGTGGTAATCGGGGGTGCAAGAAGGGAGAAATCTTTGTACAAATGAGGACTATGCAATTTTTGGGTCATCTAAACCAGACCTTTGGTCGAAAGAGATCAGTTCTCCTAGCTCATACGATTATTCTTACACTAGATGAGACCATTGCTGCGATGATACAGGAGGAGAGTCACATAAAGCTAGACTCGAAGCCGAGTGATTTTTCGGGTGCACAATCAGCATTGACTGTTGCGNTGAATGAATTTGAGCATCATCTGAATTCCAAGCATGTCGACTCTCAAAATAACTGGTGTCTTCATCATCCTGCGTTGAGGGAATGAATGCAGCCTGAAAAAAAATAGAAATATATAAACTTTAATAACTGCAAAAAGATATATAAAAGACTTACATACATATCATACAATTCATATGTATTTACATTTCAAACATCTAAACTTTGATTTTTTTACATTTATAGAATTTAACTTGAGCGTGAAAAGGTGTATTTCACTTTTGAAAGTTGGTATTAGTGGTATATTTGATGTGATATGAAAATTTTGAGTGTTATGCATGTAAGAAAACTCGAAGTTTTAAGTGTTGGATATATAATTAAATAGAAATTATGCGGTATAAATGTAAATGTCACAAATAATTAAGTGTTAAATAGTGCTTAGCCAAATCACCTTGTCTTGAAAATTTTTTAGGATAATTTTTGAAGTTACTCGTTGAAGGAGAAAAAATATTTATCATATCAAATCTCTAAATAAATATGAGGGGCGGAAACATCCTCAAACTGTAAATTTTATTTTTTAGATGTTCGAATAAAGCTTAATGTCTAATATAAATTATAGCTAAAATATAATTTAATTTTAAAAAATAAGCTTAAAAATAATTTAAATAATTTTTATCATATTAACTTAAAAGTAATTAAATTTTCTCATATTTCTCAAAAAAATAAAACATTGTTATTAAATACAAATATATTTTAGGATAAAAATAAACTAAAGTATTAACAAAACAAAAAAAAAAGTTCAGCTATTTTAGTTTGTTATTTATTTATTACAAATATATAAATGTTAAATATGTAAATACTGTTGACATTTGTATCTAATATGGGATCCTATTTGTAACTAGAATAAGTCTAGGTATTTATTTGTAAATGTTGTAACTTTCTCTATATAAGCCTATCATGAATGAAATAAAGGTGGTTCTTAAGCAGTAATTTCTATTTGGTATCAGAGCTAGCCAAGTTTTAGAATTCTTGAGCACTGTCGCGGTTGCTCGAGCAGGAAGGATAGAGCAGCAAGAGCACCGCAGCAACGGGATCGCAAGGTCGCAAAAGGATCGCTACTCGCACAAGGGAAGTAGTGACACGATCACAGAAGGACCGCGAAGCTCCCATTTTTCTCGTTGTTCGCTCTCTCGAGAGGAGGAGAGGGGGGGAGTTTGGAGGTTTCGCACATCCCATGCATCCCGAGCGGAGAAGGAGTTCCCACATCACAGATGGAAAACCGACGATTTAGTCTTTGCTTTTGAGCGAGCCCTAATCATGACAACTCGGAGCTTCAAATGTCGATTCCTTTCGTTTGCTACAAAGTAGAGAAGTGTTGATTCCTTTGTGTGTAGGAACAAGGAGGTTCAAGCGGCTTCGAGTGGATCATAATCTGACAAGGGCTTTGGATCTAACATATAAAGTAAAGAATAGTCAAATTGAGCTTGATCCTTGATGATGAAATAGATCAAGGTGAAGTCAGAGGACTGAGACGTACATGGTATAGGAGGTAAGGAATTGGAACTTTTGAGAAAGATTATAAAGTTCTAAGAGTTTTGGTCGGGCTTATACAGGGAGATAGCATCTCGACGAAAGCCACTACCTCTGACACTTACTCCAACTCAAGTGAAGCCAGATCTCCCTCCTGTGGATCTGAAGCTTGATGGACGAGCCAAATGTGTGAGTTGGTCGCGTCGTATTAAGGCTACTCTAGTGGGGGAGAGACTAGAAAGATACCTATAGAGGTTGAGCCAAAGAGTAATAGTGTTGAGAGGGATGAGTGGAGGACCGCACATGCCTTACTTTAAGCATGACTAATCAACTTGATGGTTCCATCGATTGCCTCTTCATTAGATGACATTCGAAAGCTGAGCAACATTTGGGCTAAAAGTAAGATCAATTATGGAGCTGAGAACCACATGAGAGTGTTTCAAATTCAACGTGAGATAGAGACAATAGTTCAGGGTGATAGATTGATTCAGGAGAACTTTGTAGATCTGGAGCAGCTGTGGAAAGATCTTTAATAACTTATCACCTGTGGTGATCGGGGGTGCAAGAAGGGAGAAATCTTTGTACAAATGAGGACTATGCAATTTTTGGGTCATCTAAACCAGACCTTTGGTCGAAAGAGATCAGTTCTCCTAGCTCATACGATTATTCTTACACTAGATGAGACCATTGCTGCGATGATACAGGAGGAGAGTCACATAAAGCTAGACTCGAAGTCGAGTGATTTTTCGGGTGCACAATCAGCATTGACTGTTGCAAGCTTAGGTATGTTAGGTGTCCAGGAGGAGACTCGCAAGTGCTACAACTGTTGTGAAGTTGGTCATCTGAGTAGGGCCTGCCCTAAGCCACCTAAGGCAAGAGAAAATGGTGAATGTGGACAAGGTGGAGGTTGTGACCGTGATCGTGGGGTTGGAAAGGTGAAAGAGGGGACTATCAGACAAATTTGATTGTAGCAAAGGACGAGGGAGAGACATGTGTGATCTTTACTAGTGAAGATCATGAGTGTCTGGAACTGTTGAAAAGGAAGCAGAAAGCAGCAGAAGATGGAACTAAAGATGTTTCAAATCCATCGACATCAAGGGGTACCATTG
>JXCR01097073.1:0-16316 GCA_002079205.1 Phalaenopsis hybrid cultivar | reverse complement strand
ATATATATATATATATATATATATATATATATATATATATATATATATATATATTAAGGATGGTCGATGTCTATTATAACAAGCCCTAGCCACCCTCATGTGACTAACTATTTGAGGGTCATCCTCACTATCGACAAACTGCATGGAGGGGGACAAACGTGTGATCTGAGGGGACTTATGACTTTCAAATTATACCAATAAGCAGCGACTGGTGGCACACGCGTGCACATAGAAAGAGACTTTACAAACAAATCAACTCACATGTCTCTACATATCAAACACCTTTAATTTTTACTTGCAAAGTTTAGCTTGTTTATTTTGATATCAAAGTTTATCTTGTTTATTTTGATCCAAACCAAAACTCTAATCAATTTTCTAGCAGATTAATAATCTTTCAAGCTAAATTCACAGCCCTAATTATAAGATAGAAACACACGAGCGAGANAATCTTTAAAATATTCTTAATGAAGTGTCTGTATGCAAAACTTATGTCAATATTGAACCCAAGAAAAGATACGTATCTTGTTTTCTTAATATCACACAAATGAGATGCAAGGAGGTTCCATGGTTGGTCACCACCAGCTGTAAACGAGGCGAACACTAGCGAGCACAGGCTCAGCTCATTTTCAGCTCGTTTATATTTCTAGCTCAAAAAGTGTGTTTGTGTTCGGCTCGTTTGCTTAACGAGTCAAACACGAGCCGTTCACGAACAAAAAATCATTTTGACAACCCTAATCACGTAGCCATCAGATGTTAAAGATTGGGGCAAAACCTAAAAACATCATTTGAATCTAATTTAATAATCTTTATTCTATTTTTTTTTATTAATAAGTTTAATGATTATAAATCTTTGTAGCCTTGTACTCAACTGAATTTTTAAAAAAGACTATTCATCAAAGATATATATATAATTGTTAGTATTATTTCAAGCTAAAACGAGCCGAACACGAACGAACAAATATTGGTGTGTTGTTCGTTTCGTTCGTGTTCGGCTCGTTAACTTAGCGAACGTGTCGAATATGAGCTTCTTAACGAGCCGAACACGAGCTATTCGTGAACAACGAGCCGTTTTGACAGCCCTATGCACAGCAGAATCTCAAAAGCAATAATCACAGCAGGATGAATTTTAGAATCATTTGATTTTTAATTATTAAAATTTCTTTTAAAATAAATGTATTATAAAAACTGATTAATTATTTGTATACTACATTTATCTCAAAACAAATCTAATAAAACAGAATCTTATCCCGGCCTAATTTCTCTTCAAAATCAACAGGCGTCACATAGAGGAACAACCCACCAGCAATTAAGCTACAATGACTAGTTAGTAAAACAGTGCACATCTTTGCATAAACCTGAGCTAGATTACGAGCAACAATAGAATCGATAATATGCACACAACAAGAGAAGATGATGATAGCATTAAATTGAAGTGAAAGAGTTTGAATAGACGGATCTTCTGCTGTTTCATCATTCTTACCCAACATGCAACAGAGAAAAGACAACCACCAGCACGTTAAAGTATTAAGAAGACACAAGACTCGTCCAAAATAGAGAGAGAAAGAGAGAAAGAGAGAGATTAGCAGCAATTCACTCAAATGCCCACTGGTTCTCCCTCCGAATCTCCTCCTCTTCCTCCGGGGTGAAGTCATTCTTGATGTTAAAGGTCTTGCGAATCTCTTCGGGAGTTTTCCCCTTAATCATATCTGCCACAGTTTGGCAGGTCAAATCAAGCAGGCCTTTGATGTTCAGATAGTTGGCTGCCTATAAACATCACATAAATTAAGAACCGTAAGGGAGCAAAATGTCATGACAAAAGCAATGAAGCATGAAGAAGAAATTACAATAAGTGGAGAACCTCGATTTCATTCCCTCAATATAAAAACTTTCATTGTTTGTATTGATTAGTCATACTCAAAAACCCAGGATCAAAAAGGAAAATGGATTTACCCATTTCACAGTCTCGACTTAGCACAACATTGATCCAATAAATTAACAACAATATAAGGATATGTAATAGAAAAGGATATCATTCACATGATTGTAATGTCTACAGTACAAAAGAATTGATACAAATCATCAAAACAATGCTACTTAGCCAAGTTATCCATATCCTTCTAAAATAACAACCTATCCTAAAACAAAGTCCACAAGCAGAATCCCATATTTACATCATCCGTAACATATACATAAACACATTGTGCAAAGACACATATCGATGTGATACAAATTATAAATACTTGCTCAGTGAGACTGATCACCCATCTAAATATCCTTATCCCTTCCGTAAACAAGCATAAGCAGGTACAATAGAATGGGCAAAAGGCCAAGCAGATCACATGAAAAATGTGAAAGAATGCAATACAAGACAAGAATTAATATATACAGATAGTCATGTAAGCCAATTTATGTTCATCACATAACGTGCAAAAGATAAGGTGAATGAAATAGGGCACGATTAGTCTTACGTATAGTTATAAAATTGGGGTTGGAATTCTGCACGAAGTCAAATGCACGAAAATTTGTATTAAACAATTAGACCAAATTAACAATACCGTAGGTAAGCAAGATTGTGCAAAATTACTTTGATGTAGTTATAGTTATAGAATTGAGGTCAGAAGTCAGTTCAATAGCTATATACAAAAAATAGTGTCAAAACATTAGTTCAGATTTAGATCAGATTACGGCTAAAAAATTTATAAGATATTGAGACTCAACAATTCGGTTAAGTTGCAATCATTAGTACGAATTAATCACACCAACAAAGTAATCATATCGTTGATTATGAGGAGCTACAACTTCAATTCCAAAATAGATGCACATCGTCATATGCAAATATAAAAAAAGTAGGTACCCTTAAACTACGTCCAGCTCAGAACAAAATGCATCATCCACAGAGAATGGTTCTTTCAGTAGAGTATAAGACATAAGCGTGTAAGCATAGGAAAAAAAATAAATCAACAACATTTATAAGATAGCCGTATATACATATAAACATATAAATATCCTAAGTATGGTAATATAAAATTTACAAAATAGATTGTGCATATCATAAAATATAGTTAGAAAAACAATACATACATACATATAATGAAAAAACACAAAAAGTAGAACGGTAGAAATGATTACCCAATCATTTACTATTCATGCAGGTAATATTTTTTTCATGACTAGATGACCATACACATAATTGAAGTTCCACCATAATGTATTAAAGTGTCCAACTATTTTGCAGAAATATCTCAGATGAGAACAAATATATCAAGGTCATGACCTCAAGACCGCTAGCTAATATAAGAAGCAACCCAAGATTATACCTCCCACAGGATCATCAACAGCCCCTATGTATTTAAAATTTATTAGTGCATCCTCTAAGCAGAGAAATATGGACTGAGCCAAAATAAGAACTAACATTCTAGTACATGCATACATGTTATGACCTCAAGCCCATTGGCCAATATAAGGAGCAACCCAATCTTGTACCTCGCATAGGAACATCAACAGCCCCTAAATATTTAAAATTTATTAGCACATCCTCTAAGCAGAGAAATATAGACTGGGCCAACATCTAGTACATGCATGCATGTTATAATACTCATGCAATATAGTTAAAATTGCCGTTACCTGCATAAGTTGAGTAAAATTTGATGAAAAAATACATAATATGAACCAAAAGGTGTAAAAAGAACAAAACCGCTAATATAATGAACAGTGGGCATAATATAATATGTAAGAACATTCATCACACATTTAGCATGCAAATTTATAGATTAAATAAACAAAAGAATATTGATATAATAAGCCAACACATACAAAATGCATTTCTCAATACAATATTACTAAAAATATGAAAAAGAAGCATACGATACTACGTCAAATTAGGAGCAAACCAGTGAAAACCATTCACAAACATCAAATGACACTCTAAAAAATGCAACTGTGTGTAGCATGATCAATCCTATTATATCATAGTTAACTATATCATACCACAGGCTTTCAACCAAATTGTGCATGAAATTAGATGATCATATGCATGATGCACATACTAAAATTGATAGATTTACACTGCGATCATAATGAAAAACTGGCAGTAAATAAGATTCATAAGAGACTCAAACATACCATGCAAATACAGTTCAAGTAAAGTGCATTTTGGTTCATTGCACATACGAAATGGGTCTCTACGTTGAAGCAAATTACACCGCGACTGTGGATTTTTTCACCAACAAGATTTGCTCAATCTCGCCTTGATAACAGCCAATGCATATGGTCCAAGCTTGTCAAAGTGGTAAGTATGATTCATCTCCTATCTTGTAATTGAAAATTTTCCATTTAAAGAACTATCATGTAAGAGAAATATCCAAGAGTTGTCTAAGTAATAATTTCCAAATTGATTCAATTAACTAAATACTAGCAGTCTAAAACTATGTTACTATTATAATTTCTTGGGCGAACCAAATCACAACACAAATCTAATCTACATCCCTTAAATTAACTAGTACTCTCTTACTTGCAAAGAAACTACTTTTAGAATTTAACTTGGATTAAACATATTAGGATCCAAAAAAACTTTTCAAGTGTAACAACCATTAGGATATTATAGATTCAAATTTATAAGATTTAGCAAATACAGATTTGATAAATCCCGGGCATGGGGTATGCACAACAAAAAGTAGAAAATGTCCAACTAATCAAGTTGATAAAGTTGATGTGAAGGATACAAAAGATAACAAACGTATCTTGGCTAGAAATTATCCAAAAAATTTTACATAATAAAATCAACAATTTGTGTAGAATTAAATAATTAAAGTAGATTCAGATTCATTTAAGACAACCCTCGGATAAGGCCCACAACAATGATTATGACATCAGAAACATGATAATCTTCGACCATGCAGCCACATCATCTTGATCCACACTGATTAAGGCTTTAATAGAACACCCTAATCCACTCGACAAGTAATGATATAGAAAAAATTACAAAAAATAACCATAAACTATATTTTATTAAACAAATCAAATTTCATATAGCCTTTAAATAGGAAAACCTAACAAGCATTCATAGCCCAATCTATGAGAATATTAACACCCAGAAAGCCAGCAAACACGAATTACCGTTTTCTTCCCTAAATCCTTCCATAGTAGATGTCTATCAAATATATAAAACTCTAAACAAAAAAACAAATCAACCATGCAAACAATCGCCAATCGCAATCATTTATCACTAACACAAAAAGGTCATCCGAAATAAAAATTAAAACAAAANAGAAAAAATTACAAAAAATAACCATAAACTATATTTTATTAAACAAATCAAATTTCATATAGCCTTTAAATACGAAAACCTAACAAAGCATTCATAGCCCAATCTATGAGAATATTAACACCCAGAAAGCCAGAAAACACGAATTACCGTATTCTTCCCTAAATCCTTCCATAGTAGATGTCTATCAAATATATAAAACTCTAAGCAAAAAAAAACAAATCAACCATTCAAACAATCGCCAATCGCAATCATTTATCACTAACACAAAAAGGTCAACCGAAATAAAAATTAAAACAAAGACAAAACATGCATACCAGAATAAGATCGAAAAGCGTAGCCTGATCAACCTTCACAAAATCGGAGTCCCAGCCCTTGAGATCTTCTTCCGCAGTTTTCTCATCGCCGGCGGCTGCCACAGAAGACTTGGCAGCCGAGTCAACGTGTTTCTTGCAATACTCAATCACCTTAGAAAGAATCTTACTGTTAACGTTAGGGAGCNCCAGCCCTTGAGATCTTCTTCCGCAGTTTTCTCATCGCCGGCGGCTGCCACAGAAGACTTGGCAGCCGAGTCGACGTGTTTCTTGCAATACTCAATCACCTTAGAAAGAATCTTACTGTTAACGTTAGGGAGAGGGATCCCGTTATCCGCGCATCCATCCTCAATCATGTGACGGATTGTCTGAGATTCCATCGCCACAGCTTCTTCTACCAAGAACTCTTCACCGTCCGAGCTTTTCAATGTCACCTTCTTCCCTTCATCCGAAGCCATCACCACCGCGATCGATCAAAAAACTTGGAAAGATTGTAGGTCTCCACCAAAGAACCCTAGGAAGATCGGTTGGCCGGAATTTATAAATGAATAATATTATTTTTTTTAGAAAAAATTACATGCTTCGCCCACAATTATTGGGTATTTACATAAACTCACATTTAAATTTTAATATTTACATCAAAGACAATTTTGAATTTTAAACATATATTTTTAGGCATTTATTTCAGTTTTTATTAAAACTAATAATATAATATTTTTATTTGATAAATAATAAAATATTTTTTTATTCGATAATAAGAATTTGATTTTGTTTGTGTAAATATAACGATTTGATTTTTTTAATTTTTTATTAAGAAATATGTGGCCCTTGTTATTTGAAAAATGGCTTTCTTTGGCACAAGTTATTACCTTCACATCCACAGTGAAAAGCAAGATGCACATACCATAATAAGATCGACCAGTGTGACATGATTTATGAAGATCTTCTCCTCAAGCCCTCCTATTGCTGGAGTTGGCCACAAAGGACTTCGCACCCAACTCGACTTGTTTTTTTGTAATACTCAATAACCATGGAAAGAATCTCTCCTTTCACTTGAAAGAGCGGGATCCCCCCGTTATCCGAGCATCCCTTCTCAGTAATATGTCGGATCGGCTGAGATTCTATTGCCACAACTTCTTCTACCAAGTACTCTTCACCGTCCAAGCTCTTCAATGTCACCTTCTTCCCTTCATCCGAAGCCATCACTTCTGAGATTGATGAAAGAAGTTACCCCAGAGATGGAAAAGTTATTCCATCCATACAGATAACTACTGATCATCACGTCACCCGTCGATGACATATATGACGATATGACCGTAAGTGATTTCCTCATAGAGATAACTTAAGTTGAAGTATAAGTCTAATTTGTAAAGTTAAAAGAAGTTTCTTGCACTTGTCGGAAAAAGATAGAGATCCCGATGAAATTGGAGAAAAAGAAATAGAGTAAGTTGTGTCGTGTGATATATTTTTTTTAAAATATAGTTTAGTATTCTAATATATCCAATTCAGAATGCTCATTTTATCGAAATAAATAAATAAATTGAGAAAATTAATACATATAATTAATAATATTATTAAATATTTTATTTTACGTGAATATTTAGAAGCTAATTTTGAATGTTGCTAGTTGTCTAGACTTACGTACATATCATAACTCTTATGTGTTTTTATAATTAAAATAAATTTAAGATTAATATATATATATCATTCAAATATTTTAATTATTTCAGAAAATATCATCAATATTAATTTTTTTAGTTGAATGAAACACTTTTATAAATATATTTTAATATGATTGACATAAACATTAAAATATATGTATTACATATGTAAATACAAAAGAATTGTGTGACAATAATGTATTTATTATTTAACATGAATCTAGAAATAATCAGTATATATTTCAAAATATTTTTTAGTAAGAAATATTCCAACTCAAACTAAAAGTCATTCAAAATTTAAATTTCGGTAAATTTATAATCAAATTGATCGGCCTAATGAGACATACTCAATGATGTCAAAATTGTCCCAATCTGAGTCAAACCAAGCCAGCAAACAACTTTTTGGAAGCTTTATGTGGTTAATTCAAAAGTAAAAGGATTCCAAATTTGACAAACTTCTAATCAAATCAAGAGTCTCGAGAATTCGTGTCCAACAAGCCCAATATCACTAGATTTCAAAATCATTAAGACACTTAAATGTTCGCAAAATACCTTTCGATCGTGGGAATACTTTTGGGCCATCTGTGGAGTCAATTTGGAGCAATTGGATGGCAGAAGCAGGTGGTCCTCATGAAAACACACAACCCACATAGTTTCATGCAAAACATATGTGACCATGCCAAAAATTGCTCAACCGTGTGAGCCCTTCAATTGAGGCATCACCAAGTGGGATCCTAATAGTTGGATCACACACTCTACATAACATGAAGCACCATAGAGGTTCGTCAGATCCCACATCTGTGGATCGCCACCTAAACTCCAATCGTGGTCCGATGCTTTGTTAGTGTAAACCGCAGGTCCACACGACCTACCAACCTGCTCCGATGAGACAACCCTGTGGCCCTCCAACACGCCACAGACACACTGACGGAGAGCCGCCGACACGTCGCTGACACACTAATTTAATTTAAAGGTCAAATGATTCCAAATAAATCTATTTGACTCTCCATGATCCAGTGGGACCCTCAGTGGAGTCGATTCGTGACGAGAGCGTCACGTGATTGGGTAGAGGAAAATGTCAAGGACAAAAACTCCCACATCGGCTTGGTGTAGGACCGAAAAATTGTATTTAAGTCATGGGTTACCCACCAACCCGAAGAGCTCTTTTGGGAGGTAACAGGTGGCTGCTGCAGCCTCTCATCCTTTCGACACAGCTAAAACTAGATCGCAGCGCATTGTCAAGCCCAAGATATCCCTATCTTGTTTCATATCGTCATTATTTCTCATTCTCGGTAAATATATTGAATTCCTTTGGCGATTATTTAACTTTAAAACTTCAATCACTTTTAAAATTTTTAAAACTATTAAAAATATGATTATTAAATCAAATTTATAATTATCATTAATCATTATTAAATATTTAACTTCAAAACATCATTTACTCTTGTTGCCAGATACTTGCTTGCCGTTAAACACCTCTTATAATTGGGGGCTTTATTAAGCTGATAATTATCCATTAATATCAACATTAAATTTTGAAGAAAACCAGCGCTGAGGTATTTTCCTTAGTCGACCAATTCTTCTTAACTTTTTTTGCATTTCTTTTCGTCAATTTTTTTTGGGCCATTTACATGCATAACGCACAATTCTTATGTATTTACATATCTAACACCAAAAATTTAATATTTACATGCATTACACTCAAATATTTAATTTCAAATAAGAAATACCTTTATAATATGTGTNTATTTAGGTTTTATTATCAAGCCTTTTAAAATTAATGTCATAGATTGTAATAAGCTTCTTGATAAAATCCAAATCTTGTTAGCTTGTTGAAAACATAGATCTATTTTCCGTGTCGGTAGACTTAAAACTCATACAATATACCATTTGGAGCTACCTCTATTATTCATTTTGTTCTACTACTTTGCCGAAAGGTCCTAGAGAAACATATCTTCTTAAATTAGTAATTTTTTGAATTATAATGGAAGAAGGTAACAAGATGAATATTATAGATTGACAATACTTTCAATGTAGCTGAGCATAATGCTGGGATCAGTCTTCCTTCATTAGATACAATTAACACCATGTGCAATGCTAAAATCATTTGGAAATTTTATAATTCTGAATTTTTTTTTATTTTGCTAAGTAGGGCTCTAAAAATTCTCTCCATTTGGTTTATTTCTTGTTATTCTATTACTATGTTCTGGAAAGACTTAATTAGAGTGTTTACAAGATTAGATATTGTCTTAATTGTTTTTTTTGTTGTGATCCATATGATTTAATGGTAGCTTTTTATTTGAGAGTTGGGAATATTGTTACAGCTTAGTTCAATTGTCCCAAGTACACCAAGCTTTCTGATGTCATCTTTAATGATAGTCAGATCATATCTGCTAATTCAATGGCTTCTTCTCAATGCATTAGCTCTATTCGTGCTATTCCCACTAAAATGGCAACACCTGCTTTTGGAATGGTTCAAATTCTTATTCTCATATATATAATTTTTGTTTTCTTCATGAGCATATTTCTCAGAAAGATTGGTATAAATTGATTTGGTACAAGGGCTATGCTTTTAAATTTGGCTTTCATATGTGAAAGATCACGCCTAATGGGATCAAAACCTCTAATATTTTATCTTATGGAGGTATTGTTGTTGATATGTATTGGTAGTTGTTTTTAGGTTCTTATCTTGGGTTGGTTATTTCATTACATATTCTATTCTTAATTCTTAGGACCCGTTTGGGGCAGCTTATTTACACGTGGTATTTTTAAAACTAAAAATGTACCTGATCTATTTGGGCAAACTGCGTTTTTACAGCTTATTCGTTTTCAAAACGCTGAAAAAGACACCGCATAATGAGCTGAATTTTCCAAAAAAATAAATTTGTAGTGCTTATCAGCATTATCAGCAGACAGACCCCGTGCATCGCGGGGGAGGACCTGCGATCCGCGCGAAAGACCTTTCGCCCCTGCCCTCTCCCGTTCGCTAAAAAGCTCGACGTCGATCAGGGAAGCGGAATGAATTGGAGAGATGTCATCCTCTTTCGACGCCGATGAGATTGCTTGGTGAAGACAANTCGTTCTTGCTAACAAGCTTAAGTTAATTTTACATAGTAAAATCCATCAATCTCAAGCCGCTTTCATTAAAGACTGTGACATTGTTGAGAAAATTATTTTAACTAATGAATTTATATTTGATTTTAACTTGAGTAAAGGCCCAACATTATTTTGTTCGAACATTGATTTAATAGAAGCTTTTGATAAAGTTAATAGATGTTTTATTTATGATTGTATGAAACATATGGGTTTTCCCCTTCATTTCATTAACTGGATTAGAGCATGCACGAGTGATATTTATTTTTCTATTATTATTAACAATGAATTAAAAATGTTANATCTGGTAACTTTGCATTGCCTTATTTTTTAAGATTTTTGTGTGCTTTAGATCTATTTCTTTTTTATTTTTTTTAGCTTTGATTGACTACTTGAATTGAAGTCTGGAGTGCTTGTTTGTGGCATCGGTATTTAATTTTCTTTTATTTGTTGGATTAACTACCCCGCTTTTGTTAGGAATCGAGCAACGTGTGTCGGATTTTAGAGATTTTAATGGGGTTTTGATTTATTAATCTCATTAGATTTTTACTTGAATGAACCTTATATAACTCTATTTAATTTGATTATTTTCAATATTTTTTTGATCATTCTCTGACCTCTATTTGTCTTGATACTTTTGTTAAGCTGCATTGTCGATTCATGTATAAAACTTATTGGGGTAATTGTCTTAACTACTTTTTTTTGTTAAAATTTCTTAGAGTCTTCCTATTAATGGGGATCCCCTTTTGCTCTTGCTAATGAATTTAAGAATGTTAAGTTGTCTTTTGAAAATCGGCAATTGTACTCTTTTACCTCTTTATCTAGTTCTAACAATCATTTGAAAGATAGAAAACATGTCATTATATGTCAAATTGAGAATTATCCCACCAATATAAAACTTCTTACTTCAGTTTCTTCCAATTAGAGTGAGCTTATTAACACTAATTTTTGTGATTATAAATGGGCTAGACGATAGACTAAAGGTTCTTAACTTTCTAAAGGAGAAAATAACACTATTTTTTTTATCAAAAAGCAAAATAAGGCATAATTCTACTTTCATTGAAGATAAAAAGAATAATATGCAATATTATACATCAAATAATATTGCTAACGACGATATTTCTTTTTTATTCAAATTTATTGAATTGTAAAGGTTTTGATTTTCAAAATTCTATTCGTATGTTTCCTATTTCTAATCAAATCTTTACTAATGAAAGCACTAAGCCTTTTTATCATTTTTATGACGATGAAATTAACAAAGTTTTTTATTCTATTGGTGCTGATAAGACTTTTGGGTTTGATTTTTTACCTTTAAATTTTCTAAAGATAGTTGTCATATCATTTATAAGGATTGCATTGATGCTGTGAATCATTTCTTCTTTACCAGTTAAATCTGCTAATATAATTAAGCACTCTGCTGTTATTATTATTCATTAAAAGTCAGATGTCAATAATTTCAGTGATTTTAGGCATATTTCTTTATGTAATGCTATCTATAAGGTTATTTTTATCGTTCTTGCTAACAAGCTTAAGTTAATTTTACATAGTAAAATCCATCAATCTCAAGCCGCTTTCATTAAAGACTGTGACATTGTTGAGAAAATTATTTTAACTAATGAATTTATATTTGATTTTAACTTGAGTAAAGGCCCAACATTATTTTGTTCGAACATTGATTTAATAGAAGCTTTTGATAAAGTTAATAGATGTTTTATTTATGATTGTATGAAACATATGGGTTTTCCCCTTCATTTCATTAACTGGATTAGAGCATGCACGAGTGATATTTATTTTTCTATTATTATTAACAATGAATTAAAAATGTTACTATCCTTTCACATATGGTTTAAGGCAATGATGTTTGTCTGCTTCTTATCTTTTTTGTCATTATTATGAATATTTTATCTTCACTCTTAAAAGACAATAATCACATTATTAATGGTTCTAATGTGACTCTTGAAAGTGAGAGGACGGGTCCGTTTCTCATTTAATTTATGTCAATGTTATTCTCAATTTTGGTAGGCCTGATATTTCTCTTATTAGTTGTTTGTTTAATATTCTTAATATCTTCAGCAAGACTTCTAATCTATGTTAATGTTTAATGTCTGTTATTTATTTTTCCAAGTCTGTGTGCGTGCCGATGTTTAAAATAATATTTATATACACCTTTGTCTTGGCATTATTTAGGTTTTATTATCAAGCCTTTTAAAATTAATGTCATAGATTGTAATAAGCTTCTTGATAAAATCCAAATCTTGTTAGCTTGTTGAAAACATAGATCTATTTTCCGTGTCGGTAGACTTAAAACTCATACAATATACCATTTGGAGCTACCTCTATTATTCATTTTGTTCTACTACTTTGCCGAAAGGTCCTAGAGAAACATATCTTCTTAAATTAGTAATTTTTTGAATTATAATGGAAGAAGGTAACAAGATGAATATTATAGATTGACAATACTTTCAATGTAGCTGAGCATAATGCTGGGATCAGTCTTCCTTCATTAGATACAATTAACACCATGTGCAATGCTAAAATCATTTGGAAATTTTATAATTCTGAATTTTTTTTTATTTTGCTAAGTAGGGCTCTAAAAATTCTCTCCATTTGGTTTATTTCTTGTTATTCTATTACTATGTTCTGGAAAGACTTAATTAGAGTGTTTACAAGATTAGATATTGTCTTAATTGTTTTTTTTGTTGTGATCCATATGATTTAATGGTAGCTTTTTATTTGAGAGTTGGGAATATTGTTACAGCTTAGTTCAATTGTCCCAAGTACACCAAGCTTTCTGATGTCATCTTTAATGATAGTCAGATCATATCTGCTAATTCAATGGCTTCTTCTCAATGCATTAGCTCTATTCGTGCTATTCCCACTAAAATGGCAACACCTGCTTTTGGAATGGTTCAAATTCTTATTCTCATATATATAATTTTTGTTTTCTTCATGAGCATATTTCTCAGAAAGATTGGTATAAATTGATTTGGTACAAGGGCTATGCTTTTAAATTTGGCTTTCATATGTGAAAGATCACGCCTAATGGGATCAAAACCTCTAATATTTTATCTTATGGAGGTATTGTTGTTGATATGTATTGGTAGTTGTTTTTAGGTTCTTATCTTGGGTTGGTTATTTCANTATGACACATCAACTTAATTCCTCTATAATTTGCACACTCTTGTGCATCCCCTTTATTCTTAAAAATGGGAACCAAAATACTCTTCCTCCACTCCTCAGGCATCTTTTTAGTTTTTAAAATAATATTAAAGAGTTTAGTAAGCCAAGAAACTCCCAAATCTCCCAAATATTTCCACACTTCAATTGGGATATCTTTTTAGTTTTTAAAATGATATTCACATTACATAAATGAAATTTTAATAAGTTTTACAAGTAAATTATTCTAACCACATTTTCTTGACTCCTTCATTTTGGATATAATTGTGGTTTGGATTCGTTGGCTCTTTCTTTTGTCATGTTTTGTGTTGAATGTTTCTTCTTTTGTTTTTCAGATGAAGTTGGTGCATTTATGAGGACATTATGCAATTAATTCAGCTAGAACCACTTGCTTCTAGATTGTATTTCTGGTTTTTTTGGTTGTTCTTGTTGTCTATTTTGAGTTGAAGTCTTGAGTTTATATTCTTTGTTTCATGTTTGGTTTTCCTCATTTGTTTTAGTTAGTTGTGTGGTGTTGTTGTAAGCTTTATTGTTCTTTGTAATTTATTTTTGTTGAATGAAGTTGAGTGTGACCCTCAACTTTCTCAATATATCAATATTTTCATCATCTCAAAAACATTAAAAAGTAAGCAAAAAAAAAATCATAAATTACAAAAAATTTGCCAAAAGTCACAAAAATTTCAAACAAAACCCATATAAATTTATTATAATGTTTGAGACAAGAAATCCACATCACAAAGCATTGAAGAGATCGTCAAAAAATTAATGGGGGCATAACAAGTATATTATAAACAATCAAGCCAAAGCCAAAATCAAGCATTTAACTTTAGTCAACCAAGTTTTATTGAATTTACATCCCCTCAATTTATGGGTCATAAGGAGTTTAATTTTGTTTTGCATAATAACCACCCTAATATTAATATTATTTAAAAGTTTGTACTTTTTCTCCAACTAAATATAAGAAACTAACACAGAAGCAACAAGTTAGTAGGGCACCTTGGCAATAATATGAGTTTCAAATTGAACATGGAGCACCCGTGCAAGCTTAGGGACCTAGAAATACTCCTTAAAAAGGAAGTCTCCTATGAGAGATACTGAATACTGACCTTTGAAGAAAATGAGGAAGCAACTTTTCCACTTAGAGTTACAAAGTTTACATAGAATAACATTTCCACTACCCGAATGCTTCAAGCTTATTAAGAAACTTTAAGACCACAATATGGGCAATTAAGAAAAAATAAAAGTGCAAAATTAAGAGTGTTTCCTTTAAACCAAATATAATAAATCCAACCCATAATTGAGATGTTCAAAAAGAGAAGCTTTTCAGCTTTGAAAGTGTCAAAATTCTCCTTCATTCTCTCAAAGGATTTTGGCTATTTTATTGTTTAAAGAGAAAAATGGTAAACCATTGTAACAATCCATACTAGGAGTGGTTGAGATTAAGGGAGTCCAAATTACCAAATAAAATTGATAATTATCTTAAAAGAAGCAATTTGTGAGAGAAGTCATGGTAAGTGATCCCCATCCATTGTCATAGAGATCTATTTGCCAACCACAAGTCACAAAAGAAATTATTTCTAGAAGCAGCTCTATAACTGTATCACTTTTCATGCTAGAAGCTGACACCTTCAATTCCTTCTAAAAATCTGACATTCTCATGCTAGAGAAATCCCAAATAAAATCATAAGAAAGGGAGCAGCAATTGATAAAATATTGTACTCGTTTTAAAACTGCAGAGGTAAGACAAAATAGCTTTCATCATGTAAGTTTTGTTCTGGATGAATATAGAGGAAAATAGTGTCCTCTTTATCCCTATAAAGGTTGGTTTTATGATGAGATGTAATGTGGATATTTTTGGAGGTGCATCATACAAAAGTTTTGATGTTAATGAATTGATCTTTTAGATGAAACGTTTAGGATCACATTCATTTTTATTTTTTATTTTTTTATATTATTTTTTATGTCTTGATTTAAAAAAATATATTTAATATGTTTAATTATGATATAATTATTTTTGAAAATATTCAAAACACACAAAAGTAATTTCGAATGTTTTCCAAAACATGTTTTTTTACTTTAAAAAAAAATTAAAAGACATGTTAAAACATATTAAAAAATATGTTTTTAAAAATAAAAGAAATAATAAAATTAAAAATAAAACAAAAAATAAAATTGATCCCAAACAAACCCATAGAAATAAGATAGAGCATATACAATAGGAGAGAGCCTTTTGTAGAGGATATAATCATTAGAACATACATTCAAATGACAAAAATTTCTTAATTCTATCAAGATAAAACAGTTATCAATTTTATTCAATAAAAGGTACAATCTAAAATCCAAATACTATTAAGAGACTGTGCCAAATTATGTAATACAAGCTTCTTGTTACCAACTTACGATTAACAGGGATGTTCTATCCTGCACTTTGAGGATGAGTTGTTCGCGAGGTAGTTTCACCCTATTACAATTGATTATGTCTTTATTACACAACTTGCAAATGATCTTTTACTCATGGCTAAAGCTAATTTTAATGCAATGTAATCCTTTTTCTATCATCTTAACAAGTTAAAGGATTGAATGGGACTAAAATATAACTCTCAAAAGTTAAAATATAAATTTGATCGAACTTACCATTAAAAGTTTGTAATACGGTGAAATTACCCTGCAAACAACTCATCCTCAGAAGTGCAGGATAGATCATCCCTATTAATGGTTAGTAACAAGGACAACCCTACCTTACCCCATTTGAGGAGTATATATAAGGGCAAAATATGATAAAATTTGTAAAATATTCTCAATGGAGTT
>JXCR01097047.1:0-20215 GCA_002079205.1 Phalaenopsis hybrid cultivar | reverse complement strand
AAACTCTAGAGGTGTATATTAACCAAAACAATGTTTAGATTTCAACATCTTTCTTCTCCAAATAGCATAATTTATTTGATAAATAAAATAGTCAAGCATACGCAGGCCATCCTAAAACACAAACATCATGATATTTCAGCATTCAGAAACCTAAATAAAATGTACAAATATTATCCAAATTACAGACTTACTAGGGCACAGCCAGAGGAATTTCCTTTTAATCTGCAAATTTTGGTTTTCTTGCATGAAATCATTCATATGCTACTCAATCGTGACTACAACAGTAAATCTCATTTATTCACGCTAGGGTTTAAACCATTTCTTTCAAAAATCAACTCGCGATCCTTCATAAAAAATCACGATGATGATCAATCATTCCATAATCTCGATTTCAAATTCCTTTCAAGAAATCACCGAAAACGGCGTGAGAAAGACGGAAGAAGAAAATAAAAGAGGAACTAGGGCACAAACCTTCACATATCGTGCTCCTCGCCGATCCAGTAATCCTCTCCCTTACGTTCACCTGCTATATCTCCAGCTCTCTCCCCTTCTTAATCCCTCCGGTTCGCTCGTTCTCCAGCAGCTCCCGATCTCTCCCTGCTTCGTACTATCTTCTTCCTCTCGTCGCCCGCGATCGTGGTAAAAGAGGCGGGTCGGGTTACCCGGAAAACAAATTTTGGGCCGATTCGATTCGAATGCTCCGCGAGGTATTATAACGAATAATGATCCAGTCGAATATTTGAAGTGGTGGGTTGAGCATAATTTGAGCGAAAGATAATAAGAAGGAGCATCTCCTTCCCTTTTATTCTTATGTATTCATTAGGGGCATTTACATAAGAATTCAAGTTTAGGAGTTAANTCGAATGCTCCGCGAGGTATTATAACGAATAATGATCCAGTCGAATATTTGAAGTGGTGGGTTGAGCATAATGTGGGTGAAAGATAAAAAAAAGGAGCATCCCCTTACCTACCCTTTCATTCTTATGTATTCATTAAGGGCATTTACATAAGAATTCAAGTTTAGGAGTTACATATGTAAATTCATTGGAATTGAGTGGTATGTGTGAAAATCTTCCATTTCTATGCCTATTACCTATAGTTTGACCCTTTTTACTTACATGTATGTCCTAAAAATGCATGTGTTGATCTAAATGAAAGCCGGCAATAGCAAAGGCCGGTCTCTCACTCATTTGNTACATATGTAAATTCATTGGAATTGAGTGGTATGTGTGAAAATCTTCCATTTCTATGCCTATTACCTATAGTGGACCCTTTTTACTTACATGTATGTCAAATGCATGTGTTGATCTAAATGAAAGCCGGCAGTAGCAAAGGCCGGTCTCTCGCTCATTTGGCCGGCCATCCAAGCCAATCGGTCATCCACTCCAAACAATCGCCTACCACCTCAATCAACCCGGCTGGCCACCTCACCAGGTGGACCTATAAAAAGAATTGTGTCAGATATACAAAAGTTTGACAAACAAATGAAATATGATGGATATAAAAAAATGCGTCAAATAGATGAAAAATGTGTCAGACACACAAAAATATGTCGGATAAGACAACAATAACATGTAACTCTCATGAGGAAAGGAGAATATTTTCCATCTATAAATAGGAAAATACTTTTCATGTCAAAGGACTCATGTCATTCAAAATTTCCAGACATTTAGGTTTCGTTCTTTCATTATTTTGTAAAGACTTCATTAAATATATAAATAGGCCCGTGNCATCTATAAATAGGAAAATACTTTTCATGTCAAAGGACTCATGTCATTCAAAATTTCCAGACATTTAGGTTTAGTTCTTTCATTATTTTGTAAAGACTTCATTAAATATATAAATATGCCCGTTAGCTTGGGGAACACCCCTATTTTGCTCCACTTGGGGCAATCACTGCATCACCCAGTCTCTCTTTCTCTCTCCTCTCTCTCTCTCTCTCTCTCTCTCTCTCTCTCTCTCTCTCTTCTTATATATACTCTATTCCTTTGAAGTGATTCAAGTACATATTAGGATTATACTTCCTAAAAGATGTGGTAAGCATAAATCATGCTATTAACGAGAAGAGAAATGACCCAAAGAGAAGAAATTCATAACAAAGACACTAATGATACGAAGTGCACCAAGGAGTTTGTAGCTTGACAGATTCAGAAGTTAAATGATCAAATATTGGATGTTAGTGGAGATGCGCTGACCTGGGGAACGGGGCAGTACTCTCTTGGCTTTGGAAAGAGAATGTGACTCTTATTACTTTGATAGTGTTGAGTAGGCATCGATCGACTGATGTAGATTCGGGAGCGTCGAGGCTCTCGATAACGTTAGAATGCATTCTCTCGTTAAACCTTTAAGGTCGAGCCTCTAGAGAGATTCTAGATGGAACTTTTGAACTCTTCGTAGTCTATTCTACCTTTTTTTACGGTACATATCTCTTGGTGACTGAAACAAATCACACGTCTGATTTCTTATTCAACATCACGCGCTTTCACACAGTATAACTCAGCAAGGATAAATCCTCCTCGATCCCATTTGAGTCAGAAGAAAAGAATGAATCGCTTCCACCACCTAAAAAGGAAAAGACTCGTGAATGAGAAAAAATCTATAGTTACTCGAGAACACTCGCGCCACTCTCTATAGGTGCAGCTTCTCATCCAACGAAGGAAGGAAAGTCCGAGTTTGACAGTAAACTCTTGCTTGGCATGACCAATAAAGCACCGTGTCGATTCAATTTAAACAAATATATCTGAGGATAAACTCAATAGTGCATAGAGCTTGTTGTGATCCTCTCATCCCTCCAGTCATGCACATAAGCAACTTATTTATCTCATTCTCTCCTTCTTCTCGTAGTATTTTATCGAAGAGCTAAGAAAACTGGGAAACTAACAAATAAAAAATTGAATTTTCTTAAGCAACATGAAGCCAAAATACAAAGTAGACCTCATGGGCATAATGCATGAAGGCCACTGAATATGCACTTTAATGATTTAGTCCCGATCATGCCAAATCATACTCATTAACCATACTTTCAAAGATGACAATTTACAAGCCCAAAAGGACCTAACAATCACCTCTAAAAACTCGTCAACATTCATGTGAGTTCCTCTAATCAAACTAATTGAGCTTGAGCTTTTAGGTGTGCTCCTTCGCCCAATCGCTCACATTTCTCGTGTTGTTTTTCTAAGCTCTCATGTACGGGTACAATACTCCTATCGAGTTCATCGATAGTTATCTGGCTATTTCATGGAGCTCGATGAACAACTTTTTTGAGGCAAACGAAAGGGAGTTCTAGTTCATCATCATTTATGTGATCATTTATTTTCCACCTGACGCCCCCATCAAGAATCTCCTCAACAGCGAGTTTACTTAGGCTCGATACAAAACAACATATAACATAGTTTTTTTCTTTATTTTTTAAACTTCTATGGTGTATAAAAAGAGACGAGCAATGGGGGGGGGACAGACATATCTCTCTCCAAAACTCTCTTTCTCTCTCTAAAAATCCCCGAGCTTCATTCCACCTTATTCACGATGTATTTTCCAGATTGTATGGGTTCACAAATCATACAAAATGATANTAGAATGCATTCTCTCGTTAAACCTTTAAGGTCGAGCCTCTAGAGAGATTCTAGATGGAACTTTTGAACTCTTCGTAGTCTATTCTACCTTTTTTTACGGTACATATCTCTTGGTGACTGAAACAAATCACACGTCTGATTTCTTATTCAACATCACGCGCTTTCACACAGTATAACTCAGCAAGGATAAATCCTCCTCGATCCCATTTGAGTCAGAAGAAAAGAATGAATCGCTTCCACCACCTAAAAAGGAAAAGACTCGTGAATGAGAAAAAATCTATAGTTACTCGAGAACACTCGCGCCACTCTCTATAGGTGCAGCTTCTCATCCAACGAAGGAAGGAAAGTCCGAGTTTGACAGTAAACTCTTGCTTGGCATGACCAATAAAGCACCGTGTCGATTCAATTTAAACAAATATATCTGAGGATAAACTCAATAGTGCATAGAGCTTGTTGTGATCCTCTCATCCCTCCAGTCATGCACATAAGCAACTTATTTATCTCATTCTCTCCTTCTTCTCGTAGTATTTTATCGAAGAGCTAAGAAAACTGGGAAACTAACAAATAAAAAATTGAATTTTCTTAAGCAACATGAAGCCAAAATACAAAGTAGACCTCATGGGCATAATGCATGAAGGCCACTGAATATGCACTTTAATGATTTAGTCCCGATCATGCCAAATCATACTCATTAACCATACTTTCAAAGATGACAATTTACAAGCCCAAAAGGACCTAACAATCACCTCTAAAAACTCGTCAACATTCATGTGAGTTCCTCTAATCAAACTAATTGAGCTTGAGCTTTTAGGTGTGCTCCTTCGCCCAATCGCTCACATTTCTCGTGTTGTTTTTCTAAGCTCTCATGTACGGGTACAATACTCCTATCGAGTTCATCGATAGTTATCTGGCTATTTCATGGAGCTCGATGAACAACTTTTTTGAGGCAAACGAAAGGGAGTTCTAGTTCATCATCATTTATGTGATCATTTATTTTCCACCTGACGCCCCCATCAAGAATCTCCTCAACAGCGAGTTTACTTAGGCTCGATACAAAACAACATATAACATAGTTTTTTTCTTTATTTTTTAAACTTCTATGGTGTATAAAAAGAGACGAGCAATGGGGGGGGGACAGACATATCTCTCTCCAAAACTCTCTTTCTCTCTCTAAAAATCCCCGAGCTTCATTCCACCTTATTCACGATGTATTTTCCAGATTGTATGGGTTCACAAATCATACAAAATGATATATCTTAAAGTTATTGATCAACAAGAGGGTTAATCAATAATCATAACATTGGTTTAAGATTATTTTAGTGCAAATACATGCATCATTAAGTTAACATTTTTTCCACAATTTAGAGGGAGAAGGGCATTTTCATTCATACACCCACTTCTCATGTATTTACAAATTTAACCCCTAAACTTCAATTTTCTAACATGCATACCACCTTATTTATGCATGAAAAAAATGTATTTCAATTTTCAAAAAATAAAAATGGTGATATTTTCATGTGCTGTGAAAAGATTTGATCCGTATAAATATAAAAAATAAAGTTTCGGTCAGATACTAAACTTTAGAAAAAATTACATATATACCACACAATTTTTATGTATTTACATATCTAAGTCCTAAAGTTTAACATTTATGTTTATAATACTTTGGTATAATAAGCCTGCACATGGAAATGAGTATTTTGATTTTAAAAAGTTAATAATAATAATATTTTTTATGTGATATTAAATATTTGAGGGTTTAGTAGATAAAAAAAGAAAATTTATGTGTTGGATATGTAAGAAAATTACGCACTCAGAAATGCAAGCAGTGAACTAATAAAAACACTTCATTTACAAAAAGTGTATGTCAGTAGACCCCACTTTTAAATTTCTTTTTTTAAAAAAATCTTATTGAACAGCGCAAGCAAATTGTGTGTGTTGTCCGCACATAATAATTACTCGTAAAAACATAAGAAATGTGTGTTTTGGTATGAGTGATTTGAAAGATTTGGTTGATGTAAATACAAAAAATGAAGTATAGGTACTAGATATGTAAATAGATAAAAAATTTGGTGGGTATGTATGTAAATGCCCCCATTTTTAATCAAATATTCTAAATTTTATGATCATTTATGACATTAAGATTTAACAATCAATGTGGTTTGGAGAAGCCGATGTTATGAAAACCAACATAACTATTAATAGCCAACACATTAATTAATTAAGGCTAAGAAAACCGCTTATAAGCTATATATAACTCCTATATTACACCATGCATTTATTATCAACATATGTGTTCATTGCACTAATCTTGATGAACCTTTTTTAATATAATTATGATTTTGTGATCCCAAATTTTTTTAGCGAAACAACTTTTTAATGAGGGTGAGTCTTAAATTCTCAAGGGTCTGTGCTGGCGGTGTGATATTGCGCCATAGTTTTGTTTGTTTTACTGAACTGTATTTTGACAAATTCTTCAAAAAACTGCCACTGAAATCTGTGTTTTCCATCTACCTGATTAGGTGTGGTGACAGTTTTCTAGCTTAGGTCTGACTTAAAAAAAAATTGTAATAACCACCGTAACTTTGAACATCATATTTTTTTTTCAGCAGCTTCAAAGCTATTTTTTAAATTACAGCTGACCCAAATAGACTCTAAATATTTTAAAAAATATATATATATATAATAAGATTTACATACATCACACTCAGTTCTTATGTATTGGATTTGTAAATAAATGAAACTTCTGTGCTCCCATGCAATAAATTAACTTGAATTCCACCTGAAACTAATAACTCCTCCATTCAACCATTAATGTCATAACAGTTCTCTTCCATTTAATTTTCACATTTCATGCTATAAATACTCACACATGGATGCATCGTCTTCTACCTCTGTTTTCCCCTGCTTTCTCCCCAAAACCAGAAAGCACAGAACAGATCGATCATGGCGACGGGGAAGAAGAAAGGCTTTCATAAATCCATCAAGATCTACTTCTCCATGCTGAAGAAGATGCCCGCCTCTCTAACCCAACTATCCTCTACCCCTTCTTCCTCCTCCAGCCTCCTCTTCTCCGCCTGCAAATACCCCAAAACACCATCTTTTGCTCTTAATCGCAACACCGCCACCACCACCACCTCCGCCGCTGCCGCCGCCGCCACCCTCTCCGACGTCGACCGTTTCCTCCACGAGAACTTCCAGTCTCTTTACCCACCACCGCCGGCCACATCTAACTCTTCGCCGGAGGCATCTTCTCCGACCTCCAGCTCCGGCGAGGCGGCGGAGTTTTCCGGCGGAGGGGTGGCGGTGATGACGTTTTCGAAAGACCCTTATGAGGACTTCCGGCGATCTATGGAGGACATGATGGAGGTTCGTCACGTGGATAAATTGGGGCCGTTGGATTGGGATTTTATGGAGGAGCTTTTGTTGTGTTATTTGGAGCTGAATGAACAAGGCGTTCATAAATATATTCTTAGGGCGTTTACGGATCTAACGGTCAGTTTTCGCCGGAGAGAAGGGGAGGAGCGGCGGAAAGCTCCGGTGAGAAGACGGAGTGGGAGAACGGAGAAGATTCCGGTGGCTGGACGGCGGTTTCCGGCGGGTTGGTAGTTTGAGTTTACAAGATTTTTTTTTTTGGTGACTCATGTAAATAAATAAAAAAATAAATGTATACTGCCTTTTTAATCATAGTTGAAGGGAGTCCTCCTCGATAACTGTCATGTATCATGATCACATAGAAAATATTATTTGAATGTGATATTTTTCATGTGCTATGCCCCGTGATGAGAGTCTACGCTATGCGCCTAAATATTCGAGAACCCAGCGTCACTGGAGATCGAACCCGTGATCTTAGGGGACTTACAGTGAACCCTATCAACCAACAGACCACAGCTTGCGGCACCGAATGTATATATATATATATATAAAACAAAATTCTTATGTGCCGCAAATCACGATTTGTTGGTAGAACAACCTCTTTAAAGCTCGTATGTTTCCTCAGATCACAGGTTCGAGTCCCCCTATGTCTGCTATTCATATGCCTTTATAATTCCAACATCTAAATATAATATCTATGTTTATAATACTTTGTTGTCAACTTAAATATGAGGAGATGCATGTCATATTATGAAAGGTTTATAATAGTATTGAGCCTTAAATACAAGAATATTAAGAATCATGCGTTAGAAATATAAATACAAGAATAGTGTGACATGCATGTAAATTCCCCCTATTATCTTTTTTTGTATTTATTTATCATAATACTATTTGATCATGTATCACATTTCAGAAATTGTTATAATGAGAAACAAATTTTTATTTTTCAAAAAAGTTAAAATTAAAAATATATATATTCATAATAAATTTACATTTATTTTTACAAATAATTATAACTAAAATAAATATTTATTTGCAGCCGCAGTAAGCGGATCTGAAAATCTTTGATGTGGTCGTTAAGGAATCCAACATATGGAGCCATGCTTGTCGCTTAGTTTAGGGATTTGGTTAAATATTCCTCTTCATTGGGATCCAAATTTTAACATTAATGATCGGTTGCCCCCATAAAGTTAATTTCTCATATTAAAAAACTTTTGTAGCACATGCCATTATAATTTTGTTTAACAAAAAGATGTCATTTTGCAAGTTTGATAACCATTTTTTTTAGCCCCCAACCAAACTCATGTGCCCAATCACTCGATCCCACACGGCAATGCAGATGCACTCAGACGGCCTCAAACACGTGAGCCTAGGGCCCTAAATGACTCACGACTGACAACATAACTGCCAACTAAAAGGTCACATAAAAAAATTCTATATTTAGATGCATTGTACACAAATAATTGAAAATATGAAATNAATTTCTCATATTAAAAAACTTTTGTAGCACATGCCATCAAAAAGATGTCATTTTGCAAGTTTGATAACCTTTTTTTTTTTGAGACCCCAACCAAACTCATCTGCCCAATCACTTGATCCTGCAGTGCAATGCAGATGCACTCAGTCGGGCTCGAACCCGTAAGCCCAGGGCCCCAGAAGACTCACGACTGACAACATAGCTGCCAACTAAAAACTCACATAAAACAATTCTATATTTAGATGCATTGTACTCAAATAATTAACATCACATAAAAAAATATGGCTATCAAATAAAATAAACATATTCATGCACAAGTTATTAATATAAAGAGTTGGATATTTCAATACTTACGACTTAGTGTTGTATGCATGTAAATTTTCATTTTCTAATGTTCTGATGGCATCCTACAAATTGATGATTCACAAACATTCACTTAATTCTTACATATTTGCTTATCTAACACCTAACGTTAATTTTTGCATGCATAAAAATCATTATTGAAAGANGGATGCAATGGAGAAAAAAGATTCATGTAGCCGACCCCACGTAGTGGGATTAAGGCTTTGTTGTTGTTGTTTATTGTACTCAAATAATTAACATCACATAAAAAAAATATGGCTATCAATCCTTTTTTTT
This sequence comes from Phalaenopsis hybrid cultivar, assembly GCA_002079205.1. Lineage (NCBI taxonomy): Eukaryota > Viridiplantae > Streptophyta > Magnoliopsida > Asparagales > Orchidaceae > Phalaenopsis > Phalaenopsis hybrid cultivar. The sequence goes on along the minus strand of JXCR01097047.1, from coordinate 11,152 downwards.
TAAATAAAATAAACATATTCATGCACAAGTTATTAATATAAAGAGTTGGATATTTCAATACTTACGACTTAGTGTTGTATGCATGTAAATTTTCATTTTCTAATGTTCTGATGGCATCCTACAAATTGATGATTCACAAACATTCACTTAATTCTTACATATTTGCTTATCTAACACCTAACGTTAATTTTTGCATGCATAAAAATCATTATTAAAAGAAAATTGATGAAAGATAGTGTAAAAAAGGATATAACTTAATGAATGGGAACAAAATAATACAAGCATAAAATTCATTTTTGCATCAATTACCAGCTGCTGCAATATGTGCCCTAACATGTTGCTCATACAATGCTCTATATTTTTCTGGAACAAAATGCTTGAACCTGTTGAAAAGAATGAAAAAGTTTAGTATATATATATGTATAGATGTAACTCACAAGTGCAAAGGACAATAATGGAGACAGGTATAAATTTAATCATGCATGAACAAAAGGAAGGTTTACATACACACTGACTTAATTCCCATGTATTTACATATCTAACATCTAACTTCATTTTTTACATATAGGCTGCCTGATCTATGCATAATAAGTTGTATTTCGCTATTTACAAAATCTAACAACTAGATGATATTGTTGAACTAACGAACCGATGTATTTACGCGTGCCACGATCAAACCATTGAGAATTTGATAAAAATCAAAATAAGGGTTGGGATTTTATCATGAGTTTTGATATTTAAATCAGAATTTGAAAAATGGATGAAAGAGGATGCTAGATTTGTAAATAGTAATGTTTCGGGTGGTATGTACGTATTTGCCCCTAAAAGTTTAAATGGTGGTCTTTTTGATGTGATATGAAAGATATGAGAGGTACATATGCGAAAAGTAAAACATAGGTGTTAGATATGTAAATATATTGATATTGGATGGTATGTACCTAAATGCCCCTATAAAAAATCATCTGCTGGATTAAAGGTGGTCCCGCAAGCATTTAATAGGCGGAATGGTGAGTCAAAGGTTATGGTTTGAGGAATTATTAAGACCTGTTTGATTGTGGCTCAGTTAAGCAAAGCCAAACTACGGCAGGCTTAAGGCTGAAGTCTTGAGAAAGGTTAGATTGTTTTGTTGGTGAAAGAGAGAAGCTAACTTGAGTCCAAAAAAAGGGAAGAAGATAGTTTTGTTTGTTATGCTCGTGCGCTTGAATTAATTCATGCAAACAAAAGCGACATGAAGTGAAGCAACTATCAAAACTCGAGGTGGTCATAGGAGGAAGATGGCAACGATACCGATCAGCACAAGGTAGAAGGAACGAAAGCTCATACCATCCTACAAATAAACACAACGATGGAGGAGGGTTGACTTGATGCCGTGTCAAGTTATGAAAGGAAGGTGAAATGATTTCATTAGGAAGAGCAAAAAAAACTTGATCAAAGAAGCAGTACCATAGAAAAGACTCGGCAGACCAAAGAGGTAGATGAGTGAAATAGGGCACACAATTGTGAGAAAATTGGATTAGGGTGGAAATGCAAATAGCTTTTCACACACTTTAAGGCTAGTTTTGCGATAAGTGACAACTTCGATAAAAATGCTTCAAGAACAAACCAAATAGGCTCTTAAGAACTCAATTCTATCCAAACAACAATAATAATGACGAGTGTATTGAATGAAATACCTCGAATTAAGATGAAGAAATTGCGTGAAGCATATATCATGGAGTTCCAAATGCAAGCAATTATCTCTAGAAAATAAATATTTTCAATAAAATTTGTGGTAAGTTGTGATATAAAGGACTCAAGAAAGACTTGAAGCTATCTCTAGTGGGAAGCATCTCAAAAGCAAGTTAGAAAACTACAACAATTAAGGGCTGTATGGTACTAATGTTAGACACTCCAATAAATATTGTAATATTGGATTTACTAAATCCTACCAACAACAGAATTTGAGATAAAATTGAGAAGAAATTGAGAAGAAACTGAATTTACTAAATCTTAGATTTAAAATTGTCATTTTTTGTCTGACAAGATTTACGTTAAATTCTACTAGAATCTGTTACCATAATTGAATTGATATGCAAACAACAAATGATGGAAGCTTATGCAAAAAAACCAAGGTGAAAGCCAAGATAAAAAAAAATATGAGGTAAATGCCATATACGACATCCACTAAATCAAAATTCAAACTATAGTTATCAAAGCAAATAGTGAGATATGACATGAATCTCATAAAACCATAATAAAATAGTACATTGTATGAAAAACACTATTTTAATATACATGATGATATATAAAAAATAAATTTTAAAAATAGACCATCTAATACACATTGAACGCAACACAAATTCAATACATAAGCAAGATGATATTCACTGATACTTCTTTATAGTCTTGTAATAAAAAAAACCATATAGAGTACAAAAATTAGATTGATTGCTATTATGAATCTAGATAACTAATAAGTTGGAAGTATGCGACTGAGAAATTAGAACAATTTGAACAAGATTCCTAACATTCAAATCACAAGGAAATGGATAACAAGACTAGAAAATATCAAACTGTAATGGAGTAGACATAACTAATGACACAATAGAGATCACATGAAGAAAGCCTCACAAATAGTTATTTTGTCACAAAACCCTCCCCAACGGGTGTACAATAATCACTCACGACGTCATTTGCTTGAGAAGAGAAAAACACAAGAGAAGCACAAAATGGAAAAAGTATAACCGAATCTTCTAAATGAATGCAACATTAAGGGGCAGTTTGAGATCCTTTTTGTTTTTTGTTTTCTATTTCTTATTTTTATTTTATTTTATTTATGTTTTGAATTGAAATAAAACATGTTTGGTATGTTTGATTAAAATATTGTTATTTTTTAAAATACTCACAATATCCAAAAGTTATTTTAAGTGTTTTAAAAAATAAGTTATTTGCTTTAGAATTAAAAAAACATGATAAAAAACATTCAACAAACACATTTTTAAAAACAAAGAAAAAACAAAAACAAAATTGATCCCAAAAAGTCCTAAACTTACAAAAGAAGGTTATTTCTAGATATAGAATAATGCAGAACATCGCCCAATAGATCCGGGGCAAAAGGGTGCCCATACATGATGAAAATGGGAGGAACATGGATTTTCATGAGAGTTCTGTTGGTTGAATTAATATATATATATATATAGATATATATATTTCTCTCTCTCTATATATATAGAAAGATAGATAGATAGATAGCAATAAAGGAAGATTGCTACCAATGATTTATGAATGAGTTTTACATTTATTAAAAGAAACAGATGGAGTTTTCATCATGCAATCTAAGAGAAATAAGAGAGGGACTTAGGTGGTATGGTGTTTAAATAGTTGGCTTTAAAAGGCTTTGGTTAATTGTTAATTAAAATATGAAAAAAAAGGTGATTGCATATAACTTGCCGTACAAATAATTTGGAGTGGATACAATTTTTCTTGCGTTAAATATCCAAAGATTATTTATATGAAGTGTGCGATGTTCACAGATCATCAAAGATTATAATATATCATCATCTAGAGGAATTGAAGATATGCTATAAGCTTTGGAATATTAATTGCATTATTTTTGCATCAAAAATTAGCAGTAAGGATATATATTTTGGCTTATAGAGATATTTATAAAAAAATATTCATAAATATAGATGCCATAGTAATCATAACGAAAAACAATTTTATTAAAATGATGATTTTAAAAAACAAAGGATTTTTTTTAGAATACATGGAGTAAAAAATTAATAGAAAAAAGACAATTTGGAATTCATAAATATCATTTAATATTACCACAAAAGCTTTAAGGAATTTACGCATACCCTTCAAGAAGAAAAAGCCTCCCAGGAACAGAGAATAACCTTGCAATGGACTCCAAAACAGATGCTATCTTCATAGTCTTGGATTTCAATGCCCTCATAAAACTAACGAACTCTTTATATTCTTCACCAGAAAGTTTTTCTTGCACCTGTTTCATAATCAATAGTAAGTCCAAAGAAAAACATAGATGCTATGGAAAAATTGTAAGCAAATCATTTCACGATTAAAGAATCTTAAAAAGGGTTCAATTCAACTCAACTCAACTCAGCTAAAATCATTATTACCCAAATGGTAAAATTTGTCATTTAAAACTGATAAGAATGATCAGCTTTTGGATAAAAACCCAAAATGATCCCAGATTAAGAAAATTACACAACAGGCCGCAGGGTAGCAAAGAAAAAGGATTCCCAAAAAACAGAAAGAAACTTCCTGCATCTAATATGAAAGAATACCCAAAGTTTGAAAGAAGTATTAGCTGCAACAATATTCGTTATTTTATAAGGTTTGCAGGCTTTACAGAATTTCAAAGTCTAGAAGACTTTCCAATATTACAATAACAATATGCAAGTTTATAGCTTGTTTTTTGTATTTTCAAAACTCAATTTAGCCCCTTGATGTTAGTAGAACTAAGGCACAAGTACACATTAAATATTAGCTGTATTTACACTAAATTAAACAAAAAATTACACTTTTCAAATCTAAATTAGATGTGTGCAGAAAACTATTTCAAAAATAAAATCATCAGCAGTTTGCGACTGCATTTGGGTCATTGATCAACCCATCACGCTTGATCTAGCACGTCGAGGCTTCCTAGTTAGGTTTGTTTCTTCTGTTGACCTCGATCTACTTGCCGAGTTGATTTTCCCTTTTGCTCTAGTATTCCCTCTCAGGGGTCTTGAATCGAGGGCTAATGCTTTTTGGTGTCAGCATCTCACCCCTCGCTAATGTGCTAACGCCATCACCTTTTTGTGGTTGAAGTGGATAAAAGATCTACTTCATGATATTATAACAATGCTAGACAAGGAAAAGTGAAGAAGCAGAACTAAGATTATTGGTCAGTGGGATTAACAAATTAATTTGTCGTAATCTACTCCTGAATAAGTTTCAAGTAACAACCAAAACCCCTAAAATATACTATTATGACAAAAAGGTTGCTACCAACATATCACACAATCCCATCCATCATTATTGACCAAATATGTGTAGCTAGATAAACACGTCATTAAGAAACAATTTAAAATGAAAATTTATGTGTTTTATATAGTCCCTCCTCATAGCAAACAACCGCATCCAGACCAAGGGATTCACTATTGTTGAGGTGGAAGAACTGGACCTTGCTTTATAGCAAGACAACAACACATGAATTGCAGAGGAATTTTGTGGACATTATTAAATAGGATTCAAATTAAAGAACCATGCAGCATATAACTTTCATTCTTATTAGGATATATTTATTTCATCCATGGTTTTCTTCACTGTAAACCTAATACAAGGGGTCCAATTTCGGCCAACAGGAGAAAGTGTATTTCACTTCTCTTCCTCCCTATTTATGTTTTACTTTATTTTTTTCAAAATTTAGGATTTAATTAAAGATTGGGTAATCAGTTGTAAGGATCCAAAGAAAAGTAGGGTAAAATCACATAACCAAATGGTGAAAAATAGAAACTTGAGGGAACCCATCATCAATAGCGTCAAGCTTGATTGACAAGATTTAAGTTACTAATTATTTAAATATATAGCGTGAAGACGTGCAGTCAATTATATTATTAGATTAACAATTTTTAATTTTTTTAGACAACATATCAAGAGTGGAGATAACATTGTCACTACTGGTCCCCAAGCACCAGATGTGAAATGAAGAGTTGCGTTAGGTAGTCAATTGTCAGCATAAAATTTGTTGAAAAATTATGACATAAATACTTTAGAACCTTTTATAAATGGTAGGGCGTCCCCTAGAAGCTACACAATGTATGACCAAAATATAGTGAAAAGTTTACAATGGCCGCTACACCTGCGCCTGGGTGTAGAGTCAAAAAAGGGTTCCCACATTTCAGATGGATCCGAGTAAATTTTGAATAATAACATAAAAGACGAAAATATCCTTCAATTTATGCATGCCATAAGTAAATTTTTGACAGAAAATATGATTTAGGACGAATTTAGAGCACCTTTTAATAGGACTAAATTGGAACATTCTAAAACTCTGAGGCTAAATTGAACTTTAATAGTCGGGGGACTATTTGGGTTTTTACTCTTTCAAAAAGTGAAATACATCTTTTCATGCATAGATAAGGTGTCATATATATAGAAATTGATATTTAGGTGATAGACATGTAAATACATAGGAATTAAGTGTTATGGATGTAAATCTTCCAATAATAAAACTATAAACAACAATACCTGTGTCAAAAATGCAGAACCTCTCGATTCCTCTTTCCCATGGGATGATGGATAATGTTGACACTCTTTCTTCAGAGAGAACATAGAACATGATTCTTCTTTAGAAACACTGGTAGCTTCTATATCTCTAGTTATCATAGGACTAACTAGATTTGTTGTTCTTATCTGCGCGTCAGAACTTCGAGCTTCTAATTGGCTATAAGAAGGCAACAATTCCTTGCTGCAAATCTTTGGTGAAGTAAAATATCCACAATTGGACTCTTCATTAACCAGTTTTGGTCTCTTAGGAAATTTGATAAAACAAGGTGCTAGAACAGCTTCTGGCTTCATATTTTGATCATCTGAGATCTCAGTTGTCAAATCAACTATTTTAGTATTATTATTTCTAATGCTCCCATGAGTTCCTCGACTATTTTCGACGCAAAAAATCTCGCTTTTGAAAGAAAGATTAGAGCGATTTGCGGGTATGATCTGCCCTAAGTGAAGACGAGTTTTTTCCTTGATAACTGCGACTGGAGATGATGTTAGCTCATTGGTTGCATGTTTAATATGTGGAGTCTGATAGAAAAAGGGATATGAGATGGGTTGTTGTGCATAAAAACCAACAGCAACTAATTTGGGCTTAAACAAGGATGATGCAGAAATTTACCAAGCAGCTGAAGAAATCAGATGTGGATATTGGTTGCTCTTCCACCTTAATCTTCTCTGAAAGATTTAAAAATTACGGAGCGTCAGTTAAAAAGATAAGCAAAGCTGTAGCACGTATATAATGCTGAAGAATAAAAAAATATATTTATAAAGAATAATATTGAAAAAATGAATCCTAAAATGATTGAATTTGATTATAAAGCTAACGCTACTCAGGTTAATGAGATGCAGATTGAGGCATGTCATTAAAATCACCAAAAAAAACTCTTTATGTTTGAATCTGAACCTGAAAATTTCAAATCAGATTTAGATAACAGTAAAATCAGGCATCATTTACAATTATTAGCAGTTGCCTAAAATACCAACTTTAGATGCAATTGATGTGCCTATTATAGTACTTTAAAAAGATATAAACCATACAAATCATATTAAATAAGTGCTTAATAGAGCAAATGTTTTTTTAAAAAATGAAGTTACGGATCTACCAACATGTTAATTCTAAGCTGTTAAGCTTACTTAGGTCAGCGCAGCCTCTTAAACAAAATCTTCAAAGATAGGGCAAATTCAAGCTGCTGGTAAAATCATAGGAAAACCCTAAATTTATACATTTTCAAAAAAATTTAAAATATTCATCATAAAATATGAAATTGTCCCGCCATTTTGTATGCCGAGCTCCTCTTGCCTATTATATAAATATATCTAAATTCAATTTACATGTATATGCATAATCAAAACAATTATTTGGCATTGCAGATAAAATTCAAAGCAAAGCTCGTGCCACAAGGCAGTGATGAAGTTCCTATTAAGACAGCCAAAAAGACAGACATAGGGTTTACAACTACAAAAAACAAACTTCTTGCTCTCAAAGCAAGATCATACTATCATTCAAGGAATGATACTTTAAAAAGGTTTAGGGACAAATGAAATAACAAAGGCTCGCTTATGCTCCTGGTTGTGAAATCTGGCAAGTTTGTTGGTGACTACAATATCCAGCTGTGCTGATCTTTTTAACAATCTTCTCTCGTTTCCAAGTTGAAACATTGTGTGCAAACTCGGCAAAGTATTTTTCATCATGCAATCCTAAGCATCTACTTCCAAGATCCTGATGCATCTTATTGATGTTCAAAAGAGCTTATAAGTTCTTGATAAATTGCTTATGCCACTGGAAGCAACGATTTCAAAGAAAATAAATGGTTTGATCACATTTGAAGGCATTGAATTACAGAAGGAGAATAATGAACCGGGCCTAATTTCGGGCCTTTTGAGGCCCATTTCTAATCAAGATGCAGTTTTCATAATTTTTAAATTGAATTATTTTGTTTGAATTTTATTTCCTTTTGGATAAGAATATATTAAATTTAAATGTTTGTTTGATTTGGATGGGTTTAGATTTGCATTTAATAATTGACCACATTGATGTAATCCTATTTTTATAAATAGAAATCTCCATGCTATGTGATTGATTATTATTGTAAATAAATGAATAAAATTATTTGAATGCTGAGTATTCTTTTTCCCCCTCCCAATCAATTTTGGTCTCAGATTTTAAGTTCACAGAAGTTGCATCCAAGCCCCGATTCTCAGACACATCTTGCACCAAATTTGTAGTACACGCCCGCATGTGATCCCCTCCTAAGGTTGCACCAACCTCACACTGAACCTAATAGTGTGTAATGTCCTGAACCAGCTAGCTCCTTTTGGGTAAGAATTTTCTAAGAGAATACAAAAATGGTTATTTAAGAAGAAAATAGTCCAATGAATGCAATACATTAGAGCAAAATTCAAGTTAGTTAAAGTAGTAATTTATAAATGATTTAGTGTCAAAAAATTTAAGAGCTTGATTATACATAAATTGCATGAATCTTACAATTGCATATCGTGATTTATAGGCTCAACCTGTGCTGAAGTTGGTGAAAACTATCAAGAATATCAAGCAAATTCTCCAAAGATCGAGGTTTTACTGATGTGGGTAATTACAATCCTAAATTAAAGTTGTATTCCTACTAACTTTTTTCATTAGACCAACATGTTATGTCTTAGACCGGTGCTTACCGCATTGTCTGCCTCGTGCTCCACAAAGTTGACGACGAGCTTGCCAAAATAGTTTGAAAGCTTATATTAGGCGTAAGGCAAAAAAAGGGCAATTTAGTCATTCTAATTCTTATTGCGCCATATAGATAAAACTTTATGTTTAGCGTTGGGATATGTGATTGTTGTCTTGCATCTTAGGGTTAGAGTTTAGGAGAGAATCCTCTATCTCTAGAATCATAGGTGTTCATCTTTTATGTATTTAGGATTGGATCGTTTTGATTTGTCTTAGACCGATTAAAATCTATTATCTATGCCTTAATTTCTACGAAAACTTGCCTCGTTCCTATCCTTAGGATTCCTTCTTTTAGGGTTTGCTTGGGGCAACTACAACTTCTTAGTTTTTCAGCTGCAGTTTAGCTGCCCCAGAAAGCTGCTGCGGAGAAACTAGCTAGTTGTCTGTTGCAACAGTGTGAGAACAGCTGTGGCAGTTGTNCAGAAAGCTGCTGCGGAGAAACTAGCTAGTTGTCTGTTGCAACAGTGTGAGAACAGCTGTGGCAGTTGTTTTGGACAAATGACCATTCTGCCCCTGTTTAGCAATGTTGTGTAGGAAATGTTTTTTTATATTTACATCTCCCAAAACTTTTAAAAATTATCACCATTTTAACTTATCAAAAGTGAAATACACATTTTCATGTATGAATAAAGTGTTTGTTCTACATGTAAATATTGAACTTTAGGTGTTAAATTTCTAAATGCAAGAGAATGTAGTGGTAAGCATGCAAATCTTCCCTTATAAATAATAAAAATTTGATGGCGCTGCCCATGCTTGCCTCCTCGGCCATCCCCGAACCCATCTCCTCCATGTCGGCGCTGCCGCCCTCGAAACCTCCGGCTGGATCTACCTCGGCGCCAACATCGAGTTCCCCGATGTCCCTCTCCTCCACTTCATCCACGTCGAGCAATTTCTCATCACCAACACTACCTTCCACTCCAAAACCTCGATCCCCTTAAACGCCGTCTCCGAGTTCCCTTGAAGTCACTGTCGACAGTTCTCGAACAGGGAGGGGTAGGGCGTAATATGCTTTCGCTCGAACGAGGAGGGGCAGTCGGTCGAACGGGGAGGAGGTGCGGTTGCGTAATATGCTTCCGCTCGAACGCGAGCCGCGGGGTTCCATCCGCGAGCCGCTTTTCGCCAAAACGGCGACCCGCCGCAAACGCCCGGCCGAAGGCCGAATCAAACGGTCGCAATTCGGGGTCGCTCCCCGCACAGTGATCCCCCCACCGAACCATCTGATACGAAAAAACCATTTTGAGGATGACAAATATTAACCTTTTCTTCTAATTTATCAATCAGCCATTTGATAAGAATTAAATGCATATTTACTGTTATATTAAATTCTCATGATTGACTCTTAAACTCATATAGAATCACAGTCAGATTTATATAAAATCACATGTAGTGACTCATAAAAAGACATAGATCACAATAAGAGGTAATGCATGCTATCAAGGACCTTCCAAAAAAATTAAACGACTTGGGATGCATTATTAGAAACAAAGCTAGGTTGGTTACATAAAATTATAGTTAGAAAGTAAAACATTTTGAGAGATCTTTTGTACCAGTATTAAAACTACCATATTGCTTATAGATAGAAACCGAACAGCAACAAAAAACTGCCAATTTAGTCTATAAATGGACAAGGAAATGTAAAGATGACATAGTTAATGAAGTTGTCAGCACAAAGAATAGAAGGAGTAAACATACATGCTGACATAAACATGAAGGAGCAATAAGTTACTACTAAAAACATAAATATCTTTAAGAGAGTTAGAAAACAAGAAGAAATTAACCTGTGACGAGGCTTTCAGTTAACTTTGGCTTCTGAGGAATAGAAAATTCTTTCTCACGAAAAAATCTAATCATCTTAAAAACTACATCTCCAAACTTTGGGTAGCACTGCAAAGTAATCTTATTCATTAGGAAAAAAAAAATGTTATAACAAATTACAACTTAAAAAACTCATGATCTGACCTTGACGTATGGCCGGAGCCAATATGACATTTGGCACTGATAGTTTTGCTGAGCAAACCTATGCATAGACCAGAGAAAACTTAATAGAAAAATCAAATAAAAAAAAGTGAGCAAAAACCTCTGATTTTCTATGCATTTCAATGGAACGAAATTTAATTTAGTGCAATATGAAGATTAAAGTTGTGGTAAGAAACCACAATGTCTGCG